>PITA01021353.1:0-32868 GCA_004023965.1 Spilogale gracilis
GAAACAGTGAGACCCCAGCTCTCGGAGCAGGGGCTTTGCTCTGCAGAGAGAGGAAGGATAGAGACTTGAAAGAAACAGTGAGACCCCAGCTCTGGGCTCTGTGGTGAGTGACATATGGAGAGAGCCCCCACTGGTGAGGGCGACAGGGGGGACAGAGACTCCAGGAAAGCCAGGGCTCAGCCAAGGCAGGGAGGTGAGAGAGGGCCCTGGAGGAGGGAAGGTGGTGGGGGGGAGTTTGTCTATTGACAGGCAAGCCCGGGAAGGGCACTGGGGGTGGGGGTGGGGGTAGAGTACCCCAGAGGTGGGGAAGTGCTCAGCAATAATGAAATAGGGCAGGGAAGTAGAGAGGAGGAACCGTGAGTGAGGAGAGGTGAGGCTGGGAAGCTGTTGCTTTTCAGGGTGCTTGTTTTGCTCCAGCTTAGCAAAGGGTTTGGGGAACAGAGAAGGCCGCTGAGAGATGTGCTCTGGTCTCTCACTCACACAGGGATGAGTGGATAAGAGCCGAGGGCCCCCTGAAGGAGCGCCTCCTCTGGGCTCAAACCCATGGCTGCTGTGTGTCCCTGGCCAGCTCCAGCTTCCTCATGGCCACACGGAGCCCAGACCCTGTTCTCCTGAGCTGGCTTGGGGGTGGAAGGAAAAGGTGTCCTAAAGCACATGGCCAGCTGACTACACCGAAGCAGGTGTTAGCCTCCCTCTTATTTCCTCTGAGGGACGGGCTGAGAAAACACGGGAGTTTTTCCCACTTAATAAAAAGGAAGTAAATGTTTCAAACTGTATTGTTAGATTCAGGATAAGGAAAAAGTGCCGGAGATGGGTGGGCATGATACCACCCATCCATACCCAGCACCAGGAACGCACTTAATGCGACTGATCTGTGCACTGCGATAGTTAAAGTGGTGAATCTTTGGTTTATGAATATGCTGTGTATGTTACTACAATAAAATACCTATATATGTATGTACTGTATATGCATACACTTACCACCAGAATGTTTTTAAAGAAATTGCTGAATTTTTTTTTTTTAAGTCCCTACTGGGGCGCCTGGGTGGCTCAGTTGGTTGAACGACTGCCTTCGGCTCAGGTCATGATCCCGGAGACCCGGGATGGAGTCCCACATCGGGCTCCCTGCTCGGCAGGAAGCCTGCTTCTCCCTCTCTCACTCCCCCTGCTTGTGTTCCCTCTCTGGCTGTGTTTCTCTCTGTCAAATATATAAAAATCTTAAAAAAAAAAAAAAAAAAAAAGTCCCTACTCCTTCCATAGAAGATCATAGTAGAAAAATGCCAGTTTGATAGAACAGCCCTGCCGGGACCCATCCCACACGGAGTTTATACACTAGAATGTGAATTCTTTGTGCTATGCCCAGGTAGGCAGTTTCTGACTTATCACTCACATGGGAATTCTATTTTCCGAAAATATTCTCTGTTATTTTTGGTAGTGGTTTAAGATGTATCTGACACACTGATGTTCACATTTATACAATTGATGGTTTAAAATACATATGCAATGGAAAGGCATCATACACACAATTAGGCAAGGTGAGCCAGATTTGTCAAACTTTGGCCTCTGATGAACAAGCAGGATTGCAACGGAAGAAAAATGTTAACCGTATATATTGTCAACCAAAAGCAAAATTAACTGAGGTAATGCTTTCAACCATTTCGTATTTCCCCAGTCCCCAAGTAGCACACCCTGAATTTATTTCCACAGTCCGAGCCTAGAGTACGAAGAACTGTCATTTTATAAACAAAAGACGAGATGATTGAAACAATTATGAAACTGCAACTAGAGCTGGAAGGGAGTAGTGAAAGGCTTCTCTGGGCGGTTTTCTTCCCAGGCCGGCTTGCTGAGGTTGAATAGGGGAGGGAAGCGGCAAACGAAAAGAAGGTTAATTTATTTCTTTTTTTTTTTTTTTTTAATTTCTTTTTGGGGAGGGGAAGAGAGCACGAGTGAGTGAGAGGCAGGGGGAGAAGCAGACTTCCCGCTGAGCAGGGAGCCAGGTGGGGTTCCCCTGAGGTCATGACCTGAGCCACCCAGGTGTCCCAAGAAAGTTAATTTACAACATAATCTCAACTAACATTTTGGAGTGTGTATTTAACCATTCCATATAAACCCAACAGAGAAAGATCAGGGGCAAGTGAGATAAAGCTCCTGTTACAACTGGGCAGGTCCAGCCACCACCCACGGGGAGAGAAGGGAGCCGAGCCCAGCGGAGCGGGCTGCTGCTGCAGGCTTGTGTCCCCAGCGCTGTTCCTGGGTCCGTGGGCACTAATCCGGACTTCTGTGTCTCACGCCATGAAATAGAAAAGATCTCCCTACAACCTAGAGAAGCAGAGGCCTTGACTCCTTTTCACTTGACTTTGGTTTTTACTGCAACTCCTACGTATCAGCGGTGTGCGCCGTCAAATGCTCATCACCTGGTGGGCGAGGGCTGGATAGAAGGCAGGCAGGCGGGAAGGCAGTCCCATCCTCACACCAGAGGACTTTACAAGGTAGGAAGCCCTTGGAGTTTCTAAGGTGCCGTCCAGGTATAGTGGTGAGTTCCTAATGCTTATTTATTTGTGGTTGAGGTGAGGACACTATGAATCACCAGCCACCCTTGACCCTTCCTTCAGAGTTCAGAATGTTCTGGAACTGTGAGCCTTCTTGGTTGCTCACCAGGCCTTGTGCATCTGTGCTCCATGGAAGGAAGCAGTCCTGGCCAATTCTGGGGCCTTCCCCATAAAGGCAGGAGGGTCTTGGAAATCAGAGGCCAAGAGCAAGGCCTAGGGTTCCCCCCCAGGACCTGGGCCTGGAGTGTGGAGGTGTCAGCTAGCACCCCAGAGGACAGGCTGCTTAGCTGAGCCCCAGCCCTGCACCCTCCAGTCTCAGGTAGTGAGCCCCCCAATGCCAGGCCAATGCTGGCGTGAGCAGAGGTGCTGGGGGAGAGAGCTGTGAACCTCCGTTGCGGCCGCCATGCTCGAGACCAACGAAGCAAGGACCAAAGAGATGGGGACAGAGATGCTGCCTTTAATCCCAACAAGACAGTCATTCCTAGGACCTGCAGGGGTGAGGGAGGCCGTGGCTGCACTGCCTTCTGGGAGAGAGACAGAATGCCCTTTCTCTGTGATAAAACCCTGGTTCCTTTAAGTAAAATGAAATCATGGTTACAAAGTACCAAGCACAGCAAGTGTTCGATATATGGCCATGTCCTTCCCCCAGAAATAATTAATTAAGCGTTAAACTGAATGGCTCCAATTGTCTTTGGAAGGAACTCACAGGATTGCAGGGCGCTTTCCCAACCAACACGCTCAAACTCTGATGGGCCCTTTGCAGCCGGGTAGAGCTGTTCTCCTTCCAGCCGTACTGAGTGCCCCATGGTGCTCGGTCAAGAGCTGAAAAGACCCTGAGCCAGAGCTCCCGGAGCCAGTGGCCTAGTGGGGGAAGCAGAAGGGGTAGAGTCCTCACGCGGCGCCCTGCAGAGGGCCGCCCCCATGTCACCAGAGCCCTGAGCCGAGCTGCACTCCTGCTCTGCCTTCTCAGCTGTGTGATCTGAGGTAAGCTGCTAAACCCCTCTGAGCCTCAGTGTTCCCATCTATAAAGTGGAGCTAATAAGACCCATCTCACAGGGTCAGAGGGGGTTGAATGAATTAATATGACAAGACACCCGGCCCATAGAAATGGCTTACCCCCTGTTCCTAGGACTGTACCCTGGAGAAGAAGGGTTAGCAAGGAGCTGAGTCTCAGCTCAGCCACAGACCTCCTGGGCACAGGCCCTAGTCAACCAGCTCAGGGGCTGGAAGTCCTCCCCCCCGCTAGTGTCTGTAGTGTTCTTCTTTTGAGGGGACTAAAGAAGGAGCCAATGGCAGGACGAAGTGCCTAGTGTGGGCCTTAGGAAGCTAGCATAGTAGAGTGAGCTCTAATTCTCTTCCAAGCCGGTATTCAAATCCTGCTCAACCCCCACACTCTTTGAGCACAATCCTCAGTTTTCCCATCTGGAAAATGGAGCTAACAGTAACCACCTCGTAGAGTTATGTTAAGAAAGAATGCACGTAGGGGCGCCTGAGTGGCTCAGTCAGTGAAGCATCTGTCTTCAGCTCAGGTCATGATCCCAGGGTCCTGGGATTGAGCCCCACATTGGGCTCCCTGCTCACTGGGGAGCCTACTTCTCCCTCTCCCTCTGCTGTTCTCCCTGCTTGTGCTCTCACTCACTCTCTCTCTCTCTTTCAAATAGATTTTTTTAGAAAAGAGTACATGTAAAGTTTCAGAAACATGGAAGATTCTCAACATATGGGAGTGGCAGTGGGGTGATGGGGCAACATGACGATGGTGCGGATGGCGTCGGTGATGCTACAAGGACCGTGACCATGTCTTCCCCTCATCCAGGTGCCCCAGGAGATAGCCCAAGGCTGGTGTAAAGAGAAGGATATCCCCTACTTTGAAGTCAGTGCCAAGAATGATATCAACGTAGTACAAGCCTTCGAGATGCTGGCCAGCCGGGCTCTGTCCAGGGTGAGTGGCCATGGAGACACCACCTCCAGGGCTGCCCCCAAGGATGGGAACCTCGGGGCTTCCAGGGAACACGCCGGGTGCAGGTAGGGCTGTGGGTAGGACAGGATTGCTCGTCTGGAGTGGACTCGGCCTTACGCTGATTCTGAGCCCCAGAAGGCCAGAAATATAAAGCTAACTTAGGATGTAGAGCTGGTGGCCCCTCAATCTGGCTATTACCCGTGGGGTTTCTGAAGTAGGTGGTTGTGCACCTCACCCTGGACATTCTCATGCAGTAAGGGTTGAGAAAGGATGATCTAGCTCAGTCCTGCCTGGTGGGAGAGAAGCCCCGCAGGGCCACCGTCTGTCCAGGGGGAAGATCGAGCCTGCAGGAGTGGCTGACAGGCTCCAACCAAACCGCCGGATAGCTGTGGACCCCCTGTGTTGAGTGTGTCACGTGTGTAAGGCAGTGTGCAAGGCTCGGGGCCCTTTGCTCTCTGGACGCAGTCTGATAGGCCCATGTGTGTTCGCAGTACAGGTGTGTGCTGGGGAAGGATTGGCGAGGGCCCGGAGGTGGGGTGCACAGTCCAGCTGTGGGCGCGGTGGTGGGGAGGTCGGGGAAGGAATAGCGGGGCTTTCTTTCTCTTCTGATGCAGACTCTGGAAACTCAGAAGAGGGTTTCTGAGTGATCAGCACAGTCAAAGGATCAGCTTGCCCCCTCATTCCACCCCATTTAATCAGGGTGGGCTTCTCAGAAGAGGGGAGAAGCTCATGGCAGCAGTGATTTTTGAATTGAGGAAAGGATCACGGGAGATTGGGGTTTCCCCTCTGTGAAGGTGCCTGCCGTGGTTGTGGGTGACCAGATGCCTGTGGACACCCACCCGGGGAGAGAGGCAGCGCCGCCTCCCAGAGCCGCCCCCCCCCCCCGAGACACCCCGCGTGCGCCATCCAGGCATCTCTGAGCCTTCATCTCAGAGTTTGCCCCCACAGGCTGTCTCTAAGTTTCCCTTCCCAGCCCCCAGCCTCCACTGTCCCATGTTAAAGGGAAGCTGGGGGCGGCTATCTCTAGCGCATGATCGAGAGCTGTGGTTTTATGACGCAGTCCGCAAGGTTGGCTCTGAAACCACAGATGTGCCTGCTCATGGCATTCCGCTGGGAAGCGGAGGAATGTTGTTTGCCCTTGTATGGTGATCTGTGATAAATGATCCTCCACAAACACAGCATAATGGTGGCCAAATGCTGAGTCACAGGGGCGCGCCATCCGCCCACAGCCTGTGTCTGTGTGTGGCCAGCATCTGCCCTTTCTGAAGAAGGAGTGTCCTTTATTCTTAAAGTTACGTCTTTCTTGCTGTGTCAACTTTATGAAGTTTTCTACTGGTGTGTTGTTGTTGTTGTTGTTGTTGTTGTTGTTGTTGTTGTTGTTGTTTTAATATCCAACTTGGTAAGAGTGTGGCTTAGCAAGCCCAGGTCAGTTCCTCATGCCAATGGCAGAAATTTACCAATGAGAAGTCTGGAAGCCCCAAGTATGGTGTCCGCACTCAGGCTGACCTGAGGAATCCCTCCCTGGTGCTTTCAAGTGGACCCCTGGGCAAGACATGGGACTCCTCTGAGCCTCCGTTTCCTCATCTATAAAATGGAAATAATGCAATCGCAGAACCATTTATTGAGTCGTCAGGCTAGGGCTGGAGCCACGGACCTCAGGGGCTCTTAGGTCAGGTAGAGGAGTAAGACATCCACACACAGGCTGTCACAGAGGCGCGTGCCCCAGAGGGACAGGGTCCAGGCACAGAGATGACTCAGTGCTGGCTGCTGATGAGGGTAGGTGAGGACGCTCCCCAGAGAAGCGACATGTGACTTGGGTGTTGAAAGACAATATGCGGTTCGCAGGTGGATGCGGGTGGGGGGAGCGAGGGCAGGAGAAGGACAGAGACAAGGGCATGGCCAGAGGCCCAGGCACCGAGCCACAGGGCCCACTTGAGGAACCGACTTTGGGTCCCTCTTAGAAGGAAGCGTGGCATGAAGAGAAGCGGGGAATGGGGTGAGCGAGGAGGCCCACAAGGTCCACAGCACAGACCATGAGAGCCTGGAGAGCCCCAACAGGGACTTGAAATTCATGCCACAGTGCATGTTGTCCAGACCGTGCCGCTGGACCCAAGGCGCATGGGGGCTCACCCCACTTTGATACCCCACCCAGCGTGTCCTTTACTCAGAAACTGAAAGGAGAAATATTTTCACATTAAAATGAAACAAATGTAATTACTAGAGCGTAGAATGTAAATTTCACATGGATGTTTAAGGTGAAACTGGAGATTTCACATCTCTAGTTTAAGATCAAACACGTTTTCAAAGGCATTTTCTGCAAAGGCCTTTCCCCTCCCTCCCAGTGGAGGGTTTGAGAGGGAGATGGGGGGGCGGGGCAGGGGAGGGAAGGCCCAGGCTGGGGCCCCGAAGCCTGGTATATCTGACATTAAGTCCCGGCTCCACCTCTTAGAGTGTATCCTACAGCACCTGTCATGCAGACGCCCCTCAGCAACCACTTCCATCTCCTTAAAGTAAAAATAATAATATATTTTTAATGGGGTTGTTTCAAGGGCCAAATAAAGCAATTCATAATACAGAGGAGGCATTAAACAAAAGGTAACTGTTTTAAACCAGGAGCTGTATATAAGGGTTTCTGGCAGGAGGGCTCCCTGCTTCACGGAGGACGGGGCCCCTGGGCGGATGAGAAGTTCCTGCAGCAGGCTAAGCATGGCAGAGTGAAGGGGGCAGGACTGGGTGGATCCAGCAGACTTTGGAGGGAGAGCCTCTGGGGTTGATGACGGCCAGATGTAGAGGAGAGGGAACCAGTAGCTATATAGGTTGATGACTGGGTTCCCAGCCTGGCAATTGGAGGCATGATTGAAAAGAATGCTAGGGACCAAGCTAGAGAAGAGTGGGGAGAACAGGAGCATCGCAAGAGGAGAGGGTGATGCGGTCCATTGGGGCACCTGACACTTATGGTCCCTCAAAATGTCTGAGTTCTGCAGTGAACTCTGGTTGGAAAGACTGATTTGTGAGTTCAGCACCAGAATAAGTACTCGGCCAACATTTTGAAAGGAAAGACGCTAGGTGGGCAGTTTAGTATCCCAATCCGGCCGCTTTCAAGGATGGGGATACTCAGTTCCAAATTATGATTAAGAATGTCCTCGTGATCCAAGAAGGGACACCGCCTGCTTCAGGCTATCTGGGATGATATACTTTGCTCTTACCAACTTGGCGCTCTATCCCTGCTGGGAGCGGTCAGGCCTGGCCCCCGTGGCGGGACCTGCAGCTGGAGGCCCAGTGCCTTTGAAGCAGTCGCCACGTCCAGGAGGGAAGGAGGCTGACTGGCGAGCAGCTGAATGGACCTTTCTGAGGTCTTCCAGATGTAAGCTCTAAAGGCAGGAGCACAGAGGGGCCCAGGCTTGAAAGGACAGACTGCCACAGCCCGTCACAGCCCTTGGGCCCACAGGTGCGTGTGTGAGGATGTGACTATGACTTGGCAGTTAGATGCACATGTTGCCAAGGGGACCGAAATGATGTCACAAATGGGAAGCACTCCAGGGACACGGGCCCTTGGAGGTGTGACTATTATGGGGTGAAGAAAGCTGGTGTGCAGCCTTTGCCCATGTAGTGAATGAGGAAGTTTCTCACACCTTCCAGAGGCAGTGTTCCATTTGAACCTCAGATAAAATACAGAGGAGCCAGAAAGCCCCACCACTGCCCCTCCAGGCGCTCCCAGTCTCTTTCCCCGGATGCAGCCGCTGTGCACAGTGGCACAGCTTCTGGTCATGAGGGGCTCTGGGGTCCCAGCGGGGCCTTGGTGGGGTATGCTCTCAGGTAATGAATCAACAGGCCCTGCTGCCTGGGTCCAAAGATCCAATTAGGAAACTTCCAGATCCTAGTCAAGGTCTCTAGCTTTCATGATGAGGGAGGGACCTGGAAAACACCAAATAATAGGAAGATCCTTCCACAACCTTCCTGTCAGGGAGAGATGGCTCACTCGGTGTAACGGGGGGCTTAGCCAGCACTTTGCTCTTCCTCGGCCCTCGCAGGGAGATTCAGGAATGTCAGGATGGTAACTACATTTGCTCCGTGCCGTGAGAGGGCCCCGCGCCCAGCAGAAGGGGCCAGCGGGAGGACTGGACGTGCCCAGGGCTGCGAGGCCGGAGCCCACACGCTGGGCAGGACGGTGCTGGTGAGAAGGAGCCACTCGGGCCCGTTCTCTCAGACACCTCGGGTGGGATTCTGCTGTTTCCGGGTGACAGCTCGGGAAGCCCTGGTGTGGCCTGGGTCAAGGGTGTGAGCTGTGGGCTGGCATCCTCCCCAGCAGAAGGGGAGACCAGGCTGGGGTGTGGAGACATCCCATCCCTCCCTAAGCCCCCAGCATGAATCCTTCCTGTTAAAACTACTATTATTATTTTATATATATAAATTCTAATAACTCTAAATAATCTGTCTAGGGATATTCAAGACCCATCACCCAGCCTGACTTAGGCCCCACCAGCCCTTCCGAGGGAGAGCTGAGAAACGAGAGCTCTCAAGAAACGAACTATTTGGAAAAGGGCTGCATCCCGGCCCAGCACCATGAGCTCTACGTGTCAGGCTAAATGACCACTCCGTTTGGGGGTGGCAGTGAGTCATGGGGCAGCAGGCGAGCCCTGATACTGCATCCCGGGACCCAGCGCCACGGGAGTAAAGGCTGTGACATCCAGCAGTGGTGACAGGTGCTGCTCAGGTCCACGCCACAGCAGCAAGAGACACTCACGTGCAGAGTGAGGGCACACCCAGTGACTTGTGCACTCACACATGCGGTGGGGGGCACAGACACCTGAGCCTGGTGACTGGTGAGAGCCTGGCAGAGTAAAGAGGTGGGGTCCCTTTAAGAAGAGACCCTTTTGCCCTCTAATTCATCTCCTGGAGGAAGGGCCTCATTGCCCCACCCCACCCTTGCGCCTGAGCCCAGCAGGGTGGGTCCTGGGAGAGAAGCGGCCAGCTGGGTGGGGAAAGGCTTTCTCTGGACATTGTTGGGACGCAAGGGTTAGGGAAGGTGGACAGAGAAGCAGATAGGCCCTGCAGAAAAGCTGAATCTATTTGGGGAAGACAGAGGCCATGGGAAGGGCTGAGGATTGACTGGACTTCTCCAAGTAGCGGTGGGGGAGACTGGGAGGTGGACATGGTGAGTGGGACCACGTTGGAGGTCAGGAGACTCGTGCCATCCACCTGCTCTGGGCTCCTGGGAAGAAGCTGGAGGAGGAGGTGAGGAAAGAAGAAGATGGGGAAGACCCGTGCCTGCCCCCCACCCCGGCCTCAGCTTCCTCACAACGCATTAGGGAAGGAATAAAAAGCCCAACCACCAGCAGCCAGTAAGAGACAGAAGGCAGGCGAGGCTCTTTACCTCTCAGGACATAAACTCTGGCTTCTCTTTCCCCTCCCCAGTATCGCAGCATCTTAGAGAACTACCTCACAGACTCCATCAAGCTCTCACCAGAAGACCAGTCCCGAAGTAGATGTTGCTGATCGTTCAGACTCCTGCTCCGGTGCTCAGATGATGCCCGCCTGGGGCCTGGGCGTCCCGGCCCCCACCAGCACCCCCGTCTGCCCCAGCCCAGCCCCAGCAGCCTAGGCTCTGCGGCCAGAGCCCTCGATCCCCTCACGTCTGTGCTGGGCCCAGATCAGAGTGCAGCCCCTGCCTCTGGCTGAGTGTAGTGAGGACACGGCGGGGCCCTCAGGTGCCCCGATGGAACCCAGAATGTCACAGCCAAATCTGGGCCCCTCATTGGCTCCAGCCTTCCCGCTCCCCACCCTCCCCGACACACTCCTACTCCAGAAGGCGCACCTCGGCAGACAGAACGGCCACTGTGTGCGGAGTCCTGCTCTGCTCTCCTGCGAGCTGGCCTTCCCACCCACGCCACCACACACACACAGCCACAGAACAGCTTTGGATCAGGGACAGCTCAGGCACTCTTGGTCACCAGGGCCAGAGGGGAGGGCCTGCCTCAACCCTGGGCGGCCACAGTTCAGGCCTGGGACTGCGTTTGTCCTCTCCAGGGTCTGGGACTGAGACAGCACAGGAAAAGACACCAAGGACTGGCTCATTGCTCTCTACTGGAAGCTCAGGAGACTCCTGTAAGCCTCTCTGAGCCTCAGCTTGCTCGTCAGCCAAATGGGGGTGGTATGGCCCTGCCCACCTGAGCATATATGATTTTGAGGACCAGAAGTTCCGTTAAATCTCAGTTGCTCTCTTTGATATCCATTTATTTATTCCTTCAACAAGTATCATTGAGTATCTACTCTGTGTAATGCAAGGAGGTCCAGTGACAAATGAAACCAATAAGGACCCTGTTCTCTCGAGCCCCACGTTCTGATTAGGGAGAGAAGTCATAGGCACAGAATTGAAACAGATATTCCCAAAGAGTAGATAAGTGCTGAACAAAGCAAACAAGTAAACGGGATAGAAAGAAACAGAAACTGGTGTTGGTGCTGTTTCCAACAAAATGGTCCAGGAGGGCTTCCCTGAAGAGGTGTCATTTGGCCTAAGGACTAGAGAATGAACAGGTGACTGCCACTAGAGATCTAGACAAAGAGCATCCAGGCAGAGGAGGCAGCAAGAGCCAAGGCCCTGAGGTGAGGGCAAGCTTGCTGTGGTCCAGGAGGTGAAAGCACATTCACTTACTGAAGATTCAAAGCTGCTGACCCAGAGACAGCAAAGGGGACCCACCCCACCCCACCCCCAGCGGCTCCTTGAACCTCCACTGCTTGGCCACCAGAGGGCAGCAGTGCTCCTTCCCTAGCAGGCTGAGGGGCCAGCCACCGCCTGACACTTGGAGAAAGGGCTTTTCTCTCTGTGCTGCTCCCCAGTGCTGGTCCTCAGGCTGCAGGTATGTTTAACCCATGAGATCTGTGGGGTAGGAAAATCCCAATTTCTTGCACCCAGCAATAAATGGGCAAAAACTGAAACATGGAGATTCAGGCCAGAAATCCACATCGGTGACAAATACTGGAATGAGGGGCCTGGAAAACTCCTAGACTCCCTGTCCCTGCAGACTCATCTGGCAACAGACAGCATAGACAGGGCCCAGCCTAAAGAGGGTGGGCGAGATGACCCCTCAGAAGCTGTACGTGAGTGCCCACCATGCATGTCTCCCGTCTCCATGGACATACCCTATCCTGTGCTCTGAGCAGAGCTGGGATGGTAGCATAGGACTTCTGAGGTCATCTGACTCTGAAAATAGTCCTGGAGGTAGGGAATCCTACGGGGGAAGGGGTCAGCAGGAGAGTCTGGGAAGCCTTGGCTCCTCACCCAGCTGCGGAATGAGGACTGGTTCATAGTGGGCAGCAGCGTGCGCCTGGGAGCAAGCCACTGTCTCTGCGTCCGTGGTGGCATTCCACAGGTCACACGGGCTTCCTGGGAATCCGTCTGATGTGGATCAGTGTGTGCCTGCAGCAGCTCGTGCAATATGCATATGAACTATTTCTAAACATGTACCACAAATAATAAATGTGTCCTTTTTTATTGTCCTCCTTTTTGTTGTTAAGTTTCAGAAAACAAACAGGGTCACCTGGGTGGCTCAGTGAGTTAAACGTCTGCCTTCAGCTCAGGTCATGATCCTGGGGTCCTGGCATTGAGCCCCACGTTGGACTCCCTGCTTTGTAGGGAGCCTGCTTCTCCCTCCCCTACTGCTATTCCTCCTGCTTCTGTGCTCTCTCTCTCTCAAATAAATTCTTTTAAAAAATAGAAAATAAAAAGCAAACAAACATGTTGCCATAGTTCAAAATTCAAAAGATACATAAGACAACAAAAGGTTAAGACTGGCTCGCATAGCTGGCAGGGCCCCGTGCAAAGGGAAAATGCCCTGCGCCTTGTTCCAAAATGATGAATTTCAAGATGGTGACAGCGGATCTTTAAACCAAGCACATGGTCCGTAGAGAGTGGGTTACGCACGCCAGGAGCTGTCCCTGAGGAAGCAATGCTGTGTGCGGGGCTCTCCAGAGTGCCAGAGCCCCTGGCCGGACCCACCTGGACTGTAGACACACAACGCCTTGAAGATGAGGCTCTCCATGGGGAGCACAACCACATGGAGCATAGACCCCAGGCCTCAACTGGGCATTTTGAGCTCGCTCAAGCGGCAGGAGCAGGACAGAACTTTCCAGTGACTCGGTACAGACCCAGTAGGGGCAGGTGCCTGCAAAGGGAGGCCACATGTAGGGGCTGCAACTCTGGAGCCCAGAGTGGGGTGTGGGCAGTACTTCCGGGGCCCTCTCATCACCATCCGTTCAGAGAAAAGGACTCCAGTTAATAAGACGGCCGGGACCCACACCACCCCTGCCCCACTGCAGCCCTGCTCCAAGGGGCAGCTCCAGGCTGCTCTTGATTATGGTGAGGATCCAGGCCGGGACTCTGCATGGCACACACCCCGGGGGCTTGGAGAAAAACAAAACCAAATCTCATCACCAAATAAACCTGGTTGGACCCGGCTGGGTGCCACACGGCCCCCAGGGGTTTGGGGGAATGCTGGCTCTTTCTGCTGCTTGCTCCCACTCTGCAGAGGCTCCCTGCTGCCCTGTCCCAGCCACAGGCGACTCCCGGCAGAGTCAGATGGGTGGCCGGCATCCACCAGGCAGTCTGGTTCCCAGGAACACACAGGCTGGTGGCAGCCACGGATCAGCCACGCTGGCGGCCACACCTGAAACTGCAAGCCGTGCGTGGCTGGCCCCGCTGTGACAGTGAGCTGAGGACACGAGGACCTGCCTGCTGATGTGTGCTCCTGGAGACTCCCTCTGGGATGAGTGGGGAGGGGGTGCCTTTAGATCTGCATGCGAGGTGTGTGTGTAGGAGGAGAGTTTGTGTGAGGTGGGGAGGGGGGGTAGGGACTGAGAGAGCCAGACACTGGGCTTCCCTCATTGAAGTACAGAAACTTTCTAAAGAAGCTCGCAAGATTGGACAAAAGAAGTACAATAGGTGGAGGGGTGAGGCGTGAGGGGTGGAACAGTAACTGCGGGGAATCTTCCTTGTGTCATTGAGACCCCAGAAGAGTCCACCCTGACGGGTTAGCTTCAGGCTCAGAGGAGATGGCTGAGGTTCCCTCCGTCCTTGCCCACACAGCTCCCCAAGTCCTGGCAACCCCACCTCCTCACTCTCTGGGAAGCCATTCCCTTCCCTCTTCCCCTCTGCTCCACCTGGTCCAGGCCGCTGGCGTGTCCTGCCTAGAACGCCATGGGGCTCCGGCCAGCCCTCTGTCCCTCCACACACTGGCCATCCCCGTGGCGTCCACGCAGACAGAACCCCCCTGTGGTCCACGAGGCCCTCAGGCGGGGCCGCTGCCTGCTGGCCTCCGCTCTGGCCACTGCCTCCCTCAGCACCAAAGGCAAGAATTTCCTCGGTTCCCCAAAAATGCCTCTCTCTGGTGCTTGACCTGGCCAGTCCTCCTTAGCAGTTAGACGTCAGCGAACACCCCGCTTCCTCTAGCCAGGCTTCTCGGACCCCCAGACCAGGTTAGGGGCCTTCCAAGGACCCCCCACAGCTCCACCACGGGGACGAGGGGGTTTTATCAGCTTCATTCCCCATCGTCCACCCTGTGCCCAGAGGGATGCCTGACAAGTACTTGATATTCGGTGAATATTTTCGGAACATCATCTCCTAGAATACTTCATCCCAACTGTTCATCTGCAGGCCCTTAGCGGGCTCCCTAAAGGCTGCTTTGATTGGTCGGTAACCCCAGCCCTTGCAGTAGACATTGGCGCACGGAGATGATACATAAACATTGTGGAATGCAACAGTATAGCGCACAGCTATTAAAGAGAATGATGGAGCATTCTGTGCAATGACACAGAGCATAACATCCAGGAAGCATTGTTACCTGAAAAGGCAATGGTGGAATCTTATATATAAGGTGCTATATTTTCAGGGGCGCCTGGGTGGCTCAGTTGGTTGAGCGACTGCCTTCGGCTCAGGTCATGATCCTTGAGTCCCAGGATTGAGCTCGCATCAGGCTCCCTTGTCCGTGGGAAGCCTGCTTCTCCCTCTCTCACTCCCCCTGCTTGTGTTCCCTCTCTGGCTGTGTTTCTCTCTGTCAAATAAATAAATAATTAAAAAAAAAAAAGATGCTATATTTTCGGTAAAAAGAGGACTATAAATAAGATTCATACTCATTTTTTTGAAGATTTTATTTATTTATTAGACAAAGAGAGAACAAGCAGAGGGAGCAGCGGGCAGAGGGAGAGGGAGAAGCAGGCTCCCCGCTGAGCCCCATGCAGGGCTCCATCTCAGGACTCCAGGATCATGACCTGAACTGAAGGCAGACACTTAACTGACTGAGCCACACAGGTGCCCCTTTGTATTCATTTTTGTTTGGACATAAAGAAAACTCTAGAAAGATGCATAAGAGATTAATAAAAGTGACTATGTTTCAGAGAGGGGACTGAGCAAGTGGGAGTCAGGTATACAGTGCTGGGATGGAGCCCCAGGTCAGGCTCCCTGCTCAGCAAGGAGTCTCCTTGTCCCTCTCCTTCTGCCCCTCCACCTGCTTGTGCACTCACTCTCTCTCTCTCTGAAATGGATAGATAAAATTTTTTTAAAAGGGTGGGGGCATGAATATTGGTAGAAGGAAGAAGGGGCAAAAGAATAAGCAAGGAGGGAGATCAAACTCTAACCAAGACCCAGCTGCCTTCGATCTGTGACAACACAGAGCCCTGAATCCAGGGCTGACAAATATGGACTCTTGTAGAAGGAAACACATCTGAGAAATACCCCAAACCCACACGGTCCGGCCAAGATGCCAAGTCTCCCAGGTGGGACAAGATCAGCTGGGTTTTTTGGTTCACCTGGGATGTTGGCCAATAACTGAACAGGTGTTTCCAACCCCTGAGGCTCAGCACTGGAGATAAACTATCAGGTTTGCACACTGCTCTGTGAATTACCATGTGAATGACTACACACAGGGGTAGGTATTTCTCAAGCCTAATATCAAGACTTACCAGTTAGTTGACACTCCGGAGCCCACTTAATAAGCCCGACCCTGACCCCAGGAAAGATCCACCTCCTGGATAAGGATGGGCTCCGAGATAAACCACCGCAACAGCTTCACTGTGGCTCTACCGAATAAAAGCACCACGTACAAGCTCTATGACCCTGCAACTCCGCCCCAGACATATGTAACCCTTGCCAGTGGGCGCTTAGGACACGATCGAGAGTTTTCTTTGTAGCATTGATTGTAACAGAAAAAAAGAAAAGGAAAGAAACAAAACAAAACTGGAAATGACCCAGATGTTCTTCTACAGAAAATTGGATAAATACAACGTGATCGAGTCAAACAATGGAATTTCACAACAGTGGAATTGAATACACTAAAGCCACATCCATCAACTAGGCGAATCTCAAAAGCGTACGGAAGATGACAAGCACAGAAAGAGACATACAGTTACCATTTAAGAAAAGCTCAAAAGCAAGCAAAACTAGACAGCTCATCTGCACACACATTTATCCCAAGCACATCTGGTAAGACAACATAGAACAATAAAGAACATCCAAACCAGGGGATGACAGGGCCAAAACTTAGAAAGCAGTTACACTGGATGGGGTTCAGGTTTGGGGAGAAGTGAGGGAACGCAATAGGCATCAGACATGCGAGGCACCTGGACGATGTGGGGACCGTCCAATCTTCTTCTCATCGGGCTGTGGGGCCATGGCAGTCATCTTATTAGACTTCGCATCTTAGATGTATGTTACACATATGCTTTTTGTAACTCAAATATCCAAATTTTAAAATCTCAACAACAGCCTGGGCTTTGCAGTCAAGCTTGCTTGAGTTGGAACCCTAACTGCCTTTTCCACTGTTGTGTGACCCTGGGTGTATGACTTGCCCTCTGACAGCTTCCATTGTCTCACCTGAAAAATGGGACTTGTGATGCTAACCTCGAAGGGTTCTAGTTAGGCACGGTCAGTCCCCCGCTTACCCATAAGGGATACATTTCTAGACCTTCCCTCCAAGGAATGCCCGAAACCACATAGTACTGAACCCTATGTTTTACACTGTTTTTCTATACATATCTACCTATGATAAATATATTTATAAATGAGGCACAGCAAGAGATTAACAGCAATAATGAATAACAAAATAGAACAATTATAACAATACACTATAATAAATCTCTTATTGTGCTGTACTCGCCCTTCTTGTGATGATGGGACATGATGAAATATCTACCTGATGAGACGTAGCAAGGGAAGTGACAGAGGCATTATGATGAAGTGTGAGGCTGCTACTGACCTTCTGTATGTGTCAGGAAGTTCATCTGCTTCCGGGGAGACTGCTATATGTATGGGGCCCTTCGTGTTCAATACACGGTGGTATGCATTGGGTCAGGAATAGTCAAAGGAGTGTTTGTTTTAAATCTATTTGCAAATAAAGGCATAAGACTCTGGCAACCCCACTGCAGGCTAAGAGTGAAGTAATTAAGACAATGAATGAGCAAATTAAACCAATGAAATCCTTCATTCGATCCATATCTCTATGCCTCTTCCCCTGAGTAAGCTCTGAGATCCAAATGGTCTGCTTGGCATTGTGGTTGCTTCAAACAAAATGTTAAATACTATTCGCACACCCACCCAGAGTCTCTAGAAGCAGAAAGCTGGCAAGCTTAGCTCCAGGAAGATTTTGCTTCCACTCTTCAAATTGAACCGAAGATCCCTAAGGGGAGGAACTCACTGCCCCCACATAGTTCTGGGCTCACACAGCTGCTCACCAAGACAGCTGCTTTGGGGAAGAAGAGGCCTCTGGCCTGCAGAGAACTCCCCAGACCTTCTTTCAGCCTTGGGCCATCACTCTTGAATCCCAGGAGTTTCCTTTGACCTTCAAGTCTCAGGAACGTTTGTCTTACCTACAATGACAGCCCACAAATAGAGGACAGAGGACCTATAAGTGATTTTCCAAACCCTGAAAATAGGAAAGACTGTTATCTGTAGGCCTTCTGGAATCCCTACCAGTCTCTGATTAGATTTTTGTTCCCCATTTCAGAGGATACATCTGCGGGAGGGAACTGTGTGTGAGATCATGGCTAGAGTTGTATTTTTGAAGTTAGATCATCTTAAGACCTTGTGTGATCTTGAGCCAGTATCCTTTCTAGTATCATGAGGTTTTATCCACTAGAAAATGGGGCAATAGTTATTTCTTGCCTACTTGACAAAGATGATATGAAGATAAAAGAAATCATGATCATGTTGGTGATTCGGAAACTCTCCAGCACTATATAATATGATGTAGAGAAAGAATACTGCATTTCAAGTAAAGAAATGCAACCAGCTTGGTTGGTGGGTTGGTTAGTCAGCTGTCAGTTATGTATTGAGGCTTATTATATATCATCCACTGTTCCAAGCATTTTATGAGTATTAACTCATTTTGTCCTCGTCAACAATCCTATGAACTAAGGGGTGAATTATCTCCCCCATCAGACAGCTGAGGGGACAGGGCACAGAGATGGTAAGTAACTTGCCAGAGTCGCACAGTAGCTAAGATGTTGCAAAGCTGAGATCTAGACCCAGACCATCAGGCTCCAGGATCTGGCCCTTAGCCAGCTATTCTGCCTCCTGCTTGAGAGTTTGAAGCCTCTGCCATTTATTAACTAAAACATATATGCCACATATATTTACTGAGCACTCACTCTGTGCCAGGTGCTGCCCCAGGAAATAAAACAGACTGACACAGGGGCTGCATTCCAGTGTAGGAGATCCACAGAGCAAGAACCCCACATGGTGCCTGGAGGGGAAGGGCAGTGGAAGAAAAACAAAGCGGGTGTCGTGATCTGTCTGAGTTGCTATAACAAAATACCACAGACTGGGTATAAATAAAAAGAAGAAACAACAGACATTTATTCCTCAGAGCTTTGGAGGCTGGCGATCTAGTGCCAGCTGGGTCAGGTCACGGTAAGAACCCCTTCCGGGGCACAGATGGCTGACTTCCTGCTGTGTCTCCACGCGGGGAAGAAGTGCACTCACCCCCCTGGAGTCTCTTCGCTTTGGGCACTAATGCCATTCAGGAGGGTTCCACTCTCATGACTTACTTCCTTCCAAAGGCCCCACCTCCTAACATCAGATTAGATTAGAGTTCAACACATGGGGGCGCCAGGCTGGCTCCATCAGAAGAGTGTGCCACTGTGGATCTTGGGATTGTGAGTTCGAGTCCCACAATGGGTGTAGAGATTATTTTAAGAAAAATAAACTTTAAAAATCAACGTATGAATGGGGGGAACACACGCACAGAAGGGGAGGATAGAGGGTCTAGGAGCTAGTGTTGTTTTCTCTTTGGGCTGCTGTTCTCTTGTCAAGTGGGTATATGAGACCTGCTTTGTCTCAGGAGGTCTACGTGGTGTATAAACCTGAAAATGCTATCCCAACACAGGCATTGTAGTGGTTGTTGTTGTCTCTTCGTTCCCGTACTACTTGGTTCATTCATGTCTCTACTTAGTGTGTTCCCCATTGTTTCATAGTTGGCCATGTACGTTTTTGTGTCTCTCGATAAACTGTGAGTTTTTTTAAGTTTTTACTGATTTATTTGAGAAAGAGAGAGAGAGCACTAGAGGGAGAAAGAGCAGAGGGAGAGGGAGAAGCAGGCTCCCCACTGAGCAGGGAGCCCGACACGGGCTCGATCCCAGGACACAGAGATCATGACCTGAGCCAAAGGCAGACTCTTAATTGACCAAGCTACCCAGGCACCCCTAAACTGTGAAATTTTGAGGGCAGGACCAGCTCCTGGTACACAATGAGTAGGAAACAGAGGTATAATTGTTCATGCTAATAATTGCTCTTTAATGAGCCCCTACTAGTGGCAGACACTCCTACGTAGTGCTGAATTTAATCTTCAGTGTAGACATTGCTACTATCCCTGTCCCCAGAGGAGGAACAGACGCTAGGAGGGATGAGTAACTTGCCCATGGCCATTCACCAGTGAGTGACGGAACCATGACAGGAACTTGCATCTCTCCGACTCCAAAATCCACACTCTGTCACCATCCCCAAGCTGTCACTGGGTATTGTATCCACACTCAGTCATTCTTGCAACAAATATTCTAGGTGCTTTGCATGGGGATGGAGGAGAACCGGTGAGGCCCATACAGAAGGCGAATGAATAAATTAACAAATGAATAAGATTGACGGTGCTGGTGCTGTGATACTCCTGCCCAGGTGGGGAAGCAAAGGAGCATCTGTCTGAGGAGGGGCCTACAAAGCCAAGCCCTGAGAAGAAGCTGGTCTCCAGCGGACCTTGCAGGAAGAACCAACAAAGACAAAGAAGCTGAGGTGGAAGTGATGTGGGCTTCTCCAAGCCATAGGGTGGCCATTAAGCCTAAAGAGTCATGAGAGGGGCACCTGGATGGCTCAGTTTGTTAAGCGTCCAACTCTTGATTGCAGCTCAGGTCATGATCTCAGGGTCCTGAGATTAAGCCCCAAGCTGGGCTCTGCACTCAGCATAGAATTTGCTGGGTATTCTTTCCCCTCCCACTCCCTTCCTCTCTACTCCTCCCCCTCTTCTTCTCCCCCCTCCCCTAACACCTCTCTCTCTCTCTCAAATAAATAAAATCTCGAAAGAAAGAAAGAAAGAAAGAAAGAAAGAAAGAAAGAAAGAAAGAAAAAGAAATAGGGTCCTGAAAAAAGCAGACAGCAGTAAGGTAAGAAAGGAAGCTGCACCCACACAGTGCAGGTCCTTAGAGATGGCAAAAAGGATCATGGGGGAAGCAACCAAAGTTTCCAAGCAGAAGAGGGATGTGATCTTATTTGTGCTTTAGAAGAGATACTATTGTTGTTTAAAGAGCACTGGAGGGGTCCTAGCTGCCTCAGTCAGAAGACCCTGCAGCTCTTGATCTTGGGTCATGAGTTTGAACCCCACACATGGTGGGTGTAAATAAACTTTTTTAAAAATATAAATAAACAGCATAGAGGTTTGTTAATAATAAATATAACAATATATCTTAATGTGTTTAGAAGAGAGAGAGTGAACAGAAAAGGGAAGAAAAGGCAGAGCAGGTTGGGAGTGGAGAACGTTGATCGGCTAACAAGGACTTTGCAGGTGTTTTCCTTTGGCTCGGCTTCAACTGACTTCAGTCTCATTCATCTTATATATAATAATAATGGGTTGCAGATGGAAATAACTAAATCAATGTCCAGGGTTCCATTACAAGAGGGATCAGATTTCTTCTCCCTGCTCTTTCCACCCCAAGGAAAGAAGTGGCTCCTAATCCTGGGGGAAAGGAGACCCATCTCCTGCTGTCCAGAAGAGGTATTGTTGAGCTCTTTGGAGGATGCTTCTAAGACCAGACCCTTCTCCCCAGGAGCAAGGCTCTTGATTTCTTGACCAGTTCAGTCTCTGTCCGAGCATGGCCTGGGAGCGGGCTTTCTCTGGGTTCTTATCCTATAGCCTTGGCTGCCTATGGAAAGGGAAGGGAAGTGAACAAACCCAGCCTCATCTCAGCTCTGCTTCCATGAATTGATAAACAGAAAGAATATCCCACAGAGCTATGGCCAAGGGAGGGCTTTAACACCACACACGTCAGGATCCTTGGGTGTTCTGGGTCCTGGGAGAGCCCTGCCTCTCTTCTCCAAGTCAGGTGTCTCCCTGCCTGGCTTCCCTATCCTGTCCCCTTCCCTGTGCTCCTGTCCAGTCCTCCTCTCCCTCCTAGAGAGAAAGCAGATCCGCACCGTAGGAAGCTGATAAGAAGCAAAGGAAAGAAAACTCCAGGAAAGAAACTTTCAAGAAGCAAAGATTGTATTTCAAAATATCTAGGAAACAGAATAATCCCACCCCCACAAATCACAAAGAATTATGCAAATTGTAATGCCAATCAATACAAGGTCACATTTCCTCCTCATTATTTCCAGCCCTAGCTTTTTGGAACCCCTGAAGTTGTTTGCGGGTGAGGGGATTCTGGCAGAACCCCCTTTCCTAATAATGCAAAGCTTGCCGAGTTGAATTTTTCAGCCTCTCACTTCTAGGACTACAGGTTTCTTGCTGGGGCTATTTCCCTCCACACGCACCACAGGGCAAAGTCCCTTTCCCAACCCTGTCCCTTGGTCCTAGCAACTGGATGGGACATTGATGTACTGTACTTAGAGATGATAGGGCAGGTTTGGAGGAAGGAGGAGCTGAAAACACACTCAGGCCAACAGAACCTCTTTATGCTAATGATATGCAAATACAACTGATTCCTCTCCCCCCCGCGCCCCCCCCCCGCCCTTTCTTTCTTTCCTTGGCCCCTTGGAGCCAAGAAATGACTTGTCTATGTGCAGTGGACCGAAAAGAGGCCCAGAGAGAGAGCTAGAGAGAGGGAAAGGGAAGAAAGAGAGGCTGAGAGCCCTGGCGGACACCCCACCCCCAGACTCAGCTGACCCCCAGGCAAAGGACGCCTGACAAGGCAGTCCAGGCTGCCTGAAGGGAGCTGCAGATTCCGGGCACAGAGCTGGAGGAGCCGGGAGCTGGAGCCCCGCCGAGCCAGAGGGGATGGGTGGGGGTGGGGGAGTGTCGCCTGAGTCCAGAGCTTTGAGGACAGGTGCTATCCCCCTTCCCCACCCTGGGTGGGGAGTGCCTCTGTGCCCTCACCACCTCCCTACACCTGTGTAGAGCTCTTCCCCTCGGAGCTATTATCTCCTACTGTTGCTCATGAAGGACCACACCCCCCAGCGGCCAGCCCAGCACTTGAACCCCTCTGGCTGAGGTGGATTGCCTGAGGATTAGCTCCTCTTTGGAGAGCCCACAATAGCCCTCCACATCTTTTGTGCCTCTGTTTGCTGCAAACATTAAAGCTCTCTCCTGAAACCCATTACAGGCAGTGGGGACAAAGGCTTTCCACGGGTCTCCGGGACAGAGGCAGCACCGGGATGTTCTGGCAACTGTACCTGCCGCCTCACCTGCTGCTTCTTCTCCAGTTACCCCCGGAGGGAAATAATCCGCTTTCACACCAGACAGCTCTGGGCAGGCGGATGCAGTGGTGCCCACACCCCCCTTGCCCAGCAGAGAGGAAGTGGGGGCTTGGCACTGGGGGGGGGGGGCGCAGTTGGGAGATGGAAGGATCGGCGGAGAGAGCTTCAGGTGGAGCTGAGGACTGAGCATCAGGGACACCAAGGGCTCCTTTGCCATCAGGCCTTCGCAAATGCTACTTCCCCTGCCTGGAGCATTCCTCCCTCCATTTATCAGCCTAATTTTCTAAGGCTAGTTTTCTTCATCTCTCTAGTGTCAGATTAGATTTTGCCTCATCTCCTCCTCTAGAAAGCCATCTTTGTTTCTCGAATGTAAGTGTCCCTCCTCAGTACTCGAACCTGGGACTATAACCACTTGCCCCGAGTCTGCTTCCCTGCCCCTCTGACACCCCAGCCTCGGAGCAACCCAGGGGCAGTTCCCCACAGCACCCACTGAGGGCACAACTCCCAGAGCGGGGCACATAAATATGGTTGAGGAAATGAATGGCTGAATGAACTCAGCAGGTGTGGGCCATGCCTGGGCCTTGAGTCCTCAGAATTCTGACCAAAGTGATGTGGAGTCACGAAGGGCCCTAGGGAGGGGAAGGACCACCAATCTCTCATAGTCTTCTCTGGAGACTTCTGTCTAGTGGGCATTACTGGGCTGAGAGTCTCCCAACTATAGGATGTTGGGCAAGTCTCTGATCTGCCACTCCCCCAACACACACCCCGAGCCTCAGGCCCCTCTTCTGGCAAATGGGAAGAATAACATTGGGAAGATGGAGGGAATGCTTTGGAAATGGCCAAGAAGTTAATGCACCAGCCGTTACATGGGGAGATGTGAAGGACCCTGGCTGTGGGTGAGGCGGCCACCTCAGCAGAGGCAGGATGTAAGGGTTCCAGAGGGCACCCAGCTGCCCCCTGTCACAGGAGCTGGCTGGAGACATGGGGGTCCTGCTTCCAGGTCTGAAGGCCGAGTCTGCAAACCTGCATCTCTAGGACCGGGGACCCCAGCAGGCAAACCCTTGGGCCTGAAAGCAGCGGGCCCATTTCTTCCTGTCCTTTCACTCTCCTGCTTACCAGATGCAAAAAACCCTGGGCAGATGAGGACTGAATCCAACCGCTCAGGGCTTGAGTCACCCCTTCCTCTCTGCCTCAACGTCTTCCCCTGTAAAACGGAAGTAATAGCAGCGCCACCTCCCAGGGCCTCCAAGAAGCTTAAACGAGATAATTAAAAGATTTAGCAGGACTGCGAGCACCTCAGAAGTGCTCGAGGAGGACAAGTCACTGTTCCAGTCTGTCCCTGTACTCAGCCTCGCCTCCATTTGGGGAAGCACACAGATCACCCTCCCATTTAATAGAAGGAGAACCCAGAGAGGTTCCGGAACTCACTGCGGGTTACTGATGAGTCAGGAAGGGGAATCGGACAGACCTGGGTGCTCCAGTTTCTACTCCCATTTCCTTGTGGTTTTGGACTTGAATCATTCTCTCATTACTTCATGCGTACATGTCCAAGCCGCCCAGGAGCCAGCGACAGAGGTTTCTCCCATGTCCCTCTTAACCCCTTGGCAGTGCTGGGCTGTAGAAAGCCTCAGAAACTAGATAGCAGGGAGACAGGCAGATGGCAAGGCAGAAGCAGCTCCCTGATCACCCAGGCTCCCCAGGGATACCTGAACTGCACTGAGGACACCAGCACCCAACATGGGTGCCTGGGTAGCCCAGGTGTCCAGCCATGGGGGGCAGCACCAGTGACTCTGGCAACCCCAGGGGGTGGGGGGGATGCTCTGGAAATATCTGGTTCGAGGCAGTTGTTTCCCTAAGAGGACAGTCAGAGGCTTGCCCACAGGCAAGCTTGCCCTCGTGGTCACGTGGAAGGAGGCTCCTGTGGAAATGGGGCCCCATGTTTGAAAGCCGGCCGCCAGTCCAGCTCACTCGCTGCTTCCCCACAGGATCATGAAGGCAGTGGTGAGGGGACGGCTATCTCCCCAGGGAGGGCAGTGACGCCACAGACGGACCTTTCAGCCCTCCAAGCACCACCTCCATGCCCCCCAGGATCCCCACACATCCTCCACTCCTCTCCTCTCCCACTTTGGGGATCCAAACCGTGCCCGTCTCTCCAGGCAAAAGCCACACCTCTGCGAGCCCCAGCCACCCAGGTGTCCGCCCCCGGTGCACACAAGGACAAAGGCTTTCCAGGCAGAAGGGGCTCTCCGCCTGAACTTCCACTCAGGAGGGCAGAAAGTTCTCTTCCTTGTGCTGAGCAAGTGGTGGGCACAGAGTAGACATTAAACGGAATCTAAGGAAAACAACTGAACAAACTGTCTTCAGAAAACACCAGGATAGAAGCTCCCATAGCCTTCATCCTGGACCCATGTCAGTCCCTTCCTGCCGTCTCACCTCGGTCCTTTCTTGTTTAATCTCTGATTGTTAGGTCAAGAGTCTAATAAATAAGCCTCTCCAAGTTCTTGGATGGCGATAAGGCAGCCCCTCAGCCTTTGCTGGAATAAGTAATCCTAAAAATATCTTTCCTCACTTCCTGGGCTCTCCTCTTGGCCCATCTCCAAGCCCTTCCTCACATTTCCTCCTTGGACCGGCATCTGAGTATTCCTGGCTGGCTCTCCGGGGAAGAGGCCTGAGGTGGGGGTGGGCTGGGGGTGGGGACTGTGGGGTGAGAGCAATTTTCCACTTCAAGGGCCTCCAGCCAGGGGACTGCCTCGGTTTCCGAAACTCTGCTCATTCAACCGCTCTTATCTCACTGCTACCAACCCCGACTCCTTCCTGGCACCCTGGGAGATAAGTCCCTCCAGCAGGGTACGGTGTGATGACCTCATGCCGGGGCTCTTGGCTCCTGACCTTCAGTTCCTCAGAAGTCGTCGCGAGAGGTTGTCAGAATGCAGAGGCCAGAGCCCTGTCCTCAAAAATTCTGATCCCAAGGTTCTGGGCTAAGGCCCAGGTGCTGCTGGTCTAGAACACTGCTCCCAGACCACCTCTCCTAGGAGACCAGAGGGCGGCATGGGAGGTGGACAGCTCCTGCAAGGAAGCAAAGAGCTGGTCTCTCTGCCCACACCAGGCCAGAGGCCGACGGAGAGGTGGGGTAGGACAGGCCAGGATCAAGGATCTAGCCACCATGGGAAAGTGAAACACTCTCCCACCATCCCCCAGCCAGGGCCCAGGGTAGCAAGTAGCCAGAGACGAGAGACAGACAAGCCCCAGAGAAGAGAAGAAATGACACAGCCTGACTGGGCAGCTTCCAATACTGACAAAGGTTTTCCTGGGTCCCAGGGCATCAAATAGGCCCAGACTGCCTGCCCAGTCAATGGGGACATCTGATTGCCGGACAAGGGGGCGAGGGCAGGGTGATGGCCCACCTCCACCCTGGGGGAGTGGTCCTTCCATGACCTCTACAGCTGTGCAGTTGTCCCCAGTCTCTGCCTCTTTCAGAAGTCATTCCAACAGCCCAACTCAAGGCTCTTGAGCTTCCCCCAGAGAAAACACTCCCCCATTGCCCCTTCACTCCATCTGATCCGAGGGCCCCTCCAACGTCCCGCACTCCGAACCCCAGATTCCGCCAGGCCCTGCACAAACTCGCTGCCCCCCAGCCACACAGTGGGGAGCCCCATGGGGTCCCGGGCAGCATGGTGCTCAGGACTTGCAGCAGGAGGCCTTTCTGCCCAGGAACCCTGGCTCTGCCGCTAACAAGTGGAGTGAGCTGGGGCACGGTCCTGGCGTTTCTGAGCCCTGGTTCCTTCCTCTGTAAATGGGGCCCAGAGTGCCCTTGAGAATCAGACCATACAATAAACTGTCAGAAGGAGCCTAGTGTGAACCATTCACTTTGAATGTTCTCTGTGTTCCTACTATAGGCCTGCCCAGGGAACCAAGGAAAGGAGATGTCTATTCAGCTCTCTGGTGCTCAAGGAGGTGACTTCCAAACAAAGACGTCCTCGCCAGTGCTCCCTCTGGAGGGTATCTGACACTCTGTGGGAAAGGAGTGCTTCACCGATCAAATGCATGCATGCTCTGCTGCCTAGACATTGGCTTGGCCTTGCCCTGGCCTTCAGACACCGTCCTCTGTAAATCCAAATCCTAAGCAACTCTGAAGCCTGCGGACTCCAGCACCTGCAGAGTTCTTCCATCGCTCCCCAGACCAGGCCACGCAGCAGCCTTCTCTCTCCGCTGAGGCTCCACCCTCCCCAAGAGCAGACTCTGGGATTTGCCTGTTAATCCCAACCTGAAATGACCAGGTTCCAAAGAATTCAAATGTCATGAAAGACACATCACACAAACCGCCCCGGAGCCCATCCCTCTCTGTGGACTTTTGGAAGATAGCAGAGGATTCTGTAGCACCAGGTGAGATCACAGTGACCCAGCACAGAAATTCAGGACCAGAGGGGGACAAGGGGGCGTTCCCGTCGGGAGCCTCACTGCTCCTATTCTGCAGCTTTGGTGAAAGAGAGACACCCACCCCCCAACCCCGGCCCCCCGGCAGTGCTGGCCACTAGCAGAGACCCTTCTGCCTACGAAGAAACAGGACGTTTTGCAATATCTTCTACTTTCCAGACCATGTTGAATGTCAGAGCTGGAAGGAGACTTAGAGACCACATCCCCCTCTGACCTCCACTTTACAGATGAGGAAACAGTAAGTAAACTGCCCAAGGTCACCTTGGGAGGGAGGGGCAGAGCTAGAGTCCAGATTTCCTGACACCCTGCTCTTACTCTGAACCCCGCCGGGACAGACAGGATAAGGGGCTGGAGAATTTACAAAGTGCTTAGCAATTATCTTTTATTGAGTCTTCTCTAACCTGTGAGGCAGATGTTCTTAGTAGAATTTTAATTTTATTCTCGTGGAAGGGGGCTCAGCCGGCTTGGTCCACCTGCGGGAAGTCGTGCAACTAGCAGCTCCAGAGCTCTGCCCCTGGGAAGCCAGTTATGACAAGCTCTCTCAGAGACCTGAGCTCTTTGTGTTTATCTGGGCTTGAGGGAAAAGGATCCTTTGCCTCCTGGATATGAGTAGGAGAGCTGTTGTGGTGGGAAACAGGAGGAAACCTCACTTCATAAAATCTTACCCTCACAACACCCTGCGGGGACGGTTCCCAAGATTACACAACTCTTGTAAACTAGAGGCAGCTCTTGAGACCAGGCAACATGGAGAGCTTCTGTTCTTGGGTGGTTGCCTCCCTCGCAAGCCCTCCACCTTCATCATAGAAAAGTCCCATGGAGGGGACAGCTGCCACGATCCAGAACTTACTCGTTCACTCACTCTCTCAACAAACACGTATGGAGTGGCGATCATGTGTCAGGCAGTATGCTAGACCCTGAGGATGCCAGGGGCTGCGGGCCACGCTGACCCTCATCTCTTGACCAATAACCTAGATTCAAATTGGAGAGACAAACACGCCAATAAGGAATTGTTGGCTATACCACAGCTAGGTGCTGTGATAAGGCCGAGGCTCAAGGAGCCCAGGGAGAGACACCCAGTCCCGGCTGGCAGGTGACAAAAGGAAAAAGTGAGCTGAGTTCAGAAGAATGTAGAGATGTGAGCCCAGCAAAAGAGAAGCAAGGGCATTCTAAGAAGCAAGTGCAGATAGCATGAGCAAAGCTGTGGAGAAACATGTAGCGGGGCATGAATAAACTGCACCTGCTTAGAGAAAGTTCCGGAACGGTGTATGCTCAGCAGCTAAAGCCAGTTATCTCAGGAAAATTACAATATGGAGACTGTTGTTTTCTTATTTGCACATTACAATTTTGTATGTAACTTTTGCAATGAGCAAGAATCTCATAAGCAGAAAAAAATAGCACACAAGCAAAGACTGTTCTATATATGATGGAACTTTAAAAAGCAAGGTGTTTGTGGAGCATGAAATTGGAGGGGGAAATGCAGGGAGCTGTCAAAAGTCCTCAGGGCCTGGAGAAGCAATGGGTCTGACTCCAGCCCTCAGGCGGTGGCTGCAGTGCTAGTAATTAGGTGAGTCCTTTCTCCGGGCTGCCACGGGGAGCACAGGGAGAATGTCCATCAACTTGAGCTGATGTATTCCAGGGAGTAAGCAGATCTTTGGGGGCTCTGGTGCCTCCCAGCTAAAGCTCCCACTCTCCTTCACGCTGGGACCAGGCTAGAGTGAGGCTGGGAGGTAGTTTCTCTGGCAGCCTGAAGGAGCTCCAGGCTCCTCATCAGGCTGTTTTCCTTGGCCCCTGTCTCTGCTCCACCACTTCACCCCCCAGCCTGAACCTGGGCTAGACCAGCGAAGGACAAAACACCTGAAGCTCTGTGAAGGTCATTTACACACACACACACACACACACACACACACACACATATTTGACCTTTTTGGCCTTTCAAAAGAGTTTTCTACAGATCACTTCTTTTTAACACTCTCAGTATTAGTAGGAGCCTCCTCTATTTGTCCTTTGACAGAGAAGGAAACTTGCAAGCTGTAATTTGGAGGAATCAGTAAAACATGCATACATTGACAGTGGGGCTGTTTGAGGGCCACCAACAATGTCCCCAAGCCTGAAAGACTTCTTTACTGCTGTTCGAAATTTTATTTTAGAGCTAGGCACTTCTCACCCTCTTCCTGCAGACTTTTTTTTCTTTTTTCTTTTATCCCCCTACTGCAAATGTCCTGGAAAGGAAAGGCTAGGAGGAGTCAGATCCCCATAACTTAACTCAAGTTTCCTCTGTGGGGATCACAGACCAAGATGGTGTCATCAGTTCCACCACTTAAAGAGCTCAGAGATGGGGGTGCCTGGGGGCAGGGGGCTGTGTGGAAGCATCCAGCCCCCTGGGTGCCCCCTCTAACAACCAGCTCCCGATAAAGGGAACAATTTGGATTTCCCTTCAGGTCTAGCATGGTTGACTTAGAGTGATTTTTCTAGGTTCCTTTCCATACCCATTTCCCATTTCCCACCGAGGCCTAAAATGCTTTTGCTAAAGTTTGTGCCTCTCGACCCAAGTTGTGCTCTGGGACGGGGTGCTTCGGAGAGCTCTGAGCCACTGGAAGTCTAGATACAATCCTTGAGCCGGCTTTGACTCAGAGATCTGGCAGATTTGGGGGGTGGGGGGCTCTCATATCATGAATAAACCCCAACGTAGTCTGTAGTGGGAGGGCTCACTCAGGCACTTTTAAGGAAATACACCAATTCTTCAATGACACTTTTGAAACTGTTCATCTGGTCTACTCACTTCCTGAATTTTTGTCATTTGGGGTTTTCTGGCAGCTGCCTTCGGCTCTTTCAGAAACATACCCTTCCACCCCTCCTCCCTGTTTCTGCCCGCACAGCATTACTTTCATATCACCAAAGTTTTAAGCCTTGGGTGCTAGATCTCTGGGTGGATCCTAACAATGCCTAAAAACCTAGGATAGCTTTTTCAAGAAACACAGTGCGCCCCCTCTCCCACAGCACTGCTGAGTCAGCTGGGGACGCACTCAGGGCTCCCTGTCCTTAGGGAGCCTCCACGGAAGTCAGAGAGGCACAGAGTTGGGAAGCCTATCAGGCCCCGTTGGGAGATAAAAGCGGGAACAAGTCAATACCGAGTCCGCGGAAGGCCCAGTTATAGTGTAACCGGCTATCAGTTATGGTGAGTAAATGACTGGTTATCAGATCCTTCTGGGTTGGGGGAGGGGGTGGGGAGGGCATGAGGAAGGCAGAGCCCTCGATGCACCTGCGGGCCACTGAGTAGGAAGAAGATGTGAAGTGGGGGCGAGGGGAGGACAGTTCGCAGCAGAGAGGAGGGGGTGCTGAGAAACCTTGCACGCCCCATCGGTCTCCGGGGGGGCTCAGCCCTGTTTAGCTGGTCAAGGACAAATAGAATGGGTGTGCTGAGTTGTTGATCATGCCCTTGTAAACACAGCTTCCCTGCTTTGAAAGAAGATTAGATTTGTGGACATGGTTTTGGGTGGTTTTAAAAAAAAAAAAAAAAGGCCTCTCTTTATATAAAGTAGACTCTTTCCCAGAGAATGTGGAGTCCTTTTGCTGAGGGAGAGAAACCTTCCCAAGTGTACTTATTGTATGATTTCCATTATACGAATGAAGTTACAGAACAGGCAAAACGAATGTGTAGTAGAAAAACATCAGGGTGGTTGTTGGGTGGGGGTGGGGTGGGATTTATTCGGAAGGGGCATCAAGGAATTTTCCGGAGCCATCCCCAAATTCTGTTTCTTGATAGGGGTTTGAATGGCGCATGTGCAGGCCTTTGTCAGGCGTAGCACTCTTGAGACCCATGTATCATCACCGGGAAGACTTGAGGGAATGGCTGAAGAATATTGAGCTCTTGTTAATGCTATGATACTGGAGTACTGGCTACATGGGTACCCATGTCTGCACCTCAGTGGGTTAGGTGTCTGCCTGCAGGCGGGTCATGATCCTCCGGTCCTGCGGGGAGCCTGCTGCTCCCTCTCTCTCTCCCCACTCATTCTCTCTCTCTCAAATAAATAAATAAAATCTTTAAAAAAACAAACAAATGAATGAAAAAAATGCATCCACAAATACAGGGGTTGATGCATGGTTAGAGGGATGGAGGGCTGGATAGACAGGGAATAAAGCTCATTTCATGAAATGCTAATGGTGGAATTTAGGTGGTGGGTCCGTGGTGCTCGCTGACCTGTATGTTTACAATTTTCATAATAGAACATGGGTATAAAGAGAATCCAGGAATCAGGGAATCATCCTACTTCCTTAGGACTTTCTCCATCCCTCTCTCAGGACCTCAGTTCATTCTACTTGGTAGATTCTGGCTGAGCAGAGAGGCAAGTCACCCTTCTTAGTGCCCATCACCAGGTTCCCCTCCTGTTCTGTTGCCAGAGTTCATGCACGTGGGTAGACCCAGTGCCCTGATGACCACTCCAGATGTGGCCAGCCCACTGAAAACAGGGAAATGTTGCATCCCACAGACTCCAGGCAAGTAGCCCCTTACTGCCGAATTCCAAGCCCAGAAGCCCTCTTTCTCCCCCACCCCCAGGCACAGAAGTGAAGGGTGTAGTTTCTCTGCATCTCGTACTCTTGTTCTTTTATTGCTTTTCTTTCCTATTAGTGAAGAAGTCCACTAATAGGGGCTGCAGCTGCCTCTGGGCAAGTCCAGTTTAAGGGTCTCCCCTACTCCGACACTTATTCCCATGATAAGGAGTAAGGGAGAGAGATAAGCGTTTCCTTCACATTTATAAATGCTACCATACTTCTTTCAGACGATTTCACATTGTTCAGTCTCTGATCTAATGTTCTCACCCCAGAAAGTTCTCCTTTGTGTCTAACTTAAGTCCACTGCTGGTCTTTATAGAAGCTAAAGGGCTTCTGGGCTGTGGGGCCTAGGGTCTGTGGCTCTCAGCACGTGGGTGTTCTCGTGTCAGGTGCACAGAGCTATGTTTGTATAATTGGTGGGGCAGCAAAATCAGGGGCACTAAGGTTAAACCAACCTTCCTTCCCCACTGGCCCTTTATCCTGCACTCCACCCAAGCTCCAGGTATGGCTGGGCCGCTCAAGGTGAAAGAGCAAGCCCCCCACCCCCTCCCCCAAGTCTCCCCAGGCTGAGGACTTCTCTCCAATGACACTTCTCAGGGGAAGCCTAGAGTGGTCCACCCCACGTGGGGCCCAGCAGCCCCAGAATGCCTCTTCCTCCCCAGACCCCAACTTCCCTAGACAAGACAACTGGACCCACCTTGCAGTCTTGGGGTAAGGGCAGGAATTCAGATGGGGACAGGGTGCGTGGGAAGAACCACAAACCATCTGCTTGGTCGGGGAGTGACAGGGATATGGATATCTTTCCATTTGCAGAAGAAGAAATTAAGGCCCGGGCTTGTTAAGCGGCTCAGCAAAGTCTACACAATACTGTCTTTTCAGTGCCCAGCACTTCCTGAGTATAAGTCAAAATACACAGCTATTCAGCCCGGTGAGGTACTGAAGGGAGAACACAAGGCTAGAAATAAGGAACCTTGAGGTCTGGTTCAAGCCTAAGCATTTCCCAGCTCTGAGTGGGAAACTGATCCTCGGTCTCCACAAATGTAAGATGGGAACGAGTAGCCCTGCCCACATCACAGGCTGTGGCTGGCAATTAGATAACCCATGTGAACTACAAGGAGTCGTTAAAGCATTATTTTTTCTTAACCTCCATTAGTAGCACAACTTTATACACCACCTGCTTGCTAGTCCCAGAGAGACTATCAAGGAAAGCCTAGAAGTTATCACCCCAAGGGGGCTTTCCTGATCCTGAAGACCTCTTCCCTCTTCCCCCATCTTCTCAAGCAGGAAGGCTGATGGCTCACCCAGGGAGACTCACCTTCACTGTGGGCATCCATCAAGAAAATTCTGCTATTGGGACACCTGGATGGCTCAGTCAGTTAAGAATCTGCCTTCAGAGTGCCTGGGTGGCTCAATGGGTTAAAGCCTCTGCCTTCAACTCAGGTTATGATCTCAGGGTGCTGGGATCGAGGCCCGCGTTGGGCTCTCTGCTCAGCAGG
>PITA01021354.1:8369-32972 GCA_004023965.1 Spilogale gracilis
CTCTCACTCCCCCTGCTTGTGTTCCCTCTCTGCCTGTGTTTCTCTCTGTCAAATAAATAAAATCTTTAAAAAAAAAAAAAAAAAAAAGCACACAGCAAAAAGCCCCTTCCCATCCATTCCCTAGCCAGTAAGTTTTATTCCCTGAGGGAATCAGTTTTACTAAGTTATATTATGTCTTTCCAGGTAGTTTCTGCACATACAAGCAAAGATATGTTAATACTAGATCTTCCCATTTAACTAATGGTTGGTACTACATATTACACACTCACATTATCCTGCAATTTACTTTGCATTACTTTATCTTGAAGATAGCAATAAAAAACATTCTTTCTCATTTTCCAGCCACAGAGTATTTGCACTGGGTATACAAGGATTCACGAAGTTAATTCCCTACTGATCAACATTTAAGTTTCCAATGTCTTGCTATTATGAATATTACTGCAAAAAAAATCCCTCCTACCAGGGTACCTGGATGGCTCAGATGGATCAGTGTGGAACTCTTGATCTTGGGGTCCTCAGTTCAAGCCCCACAAGAGATGTAGAAATTACTTAAGTAAAAAAAAACTTTATTTTTTTATTTTTTTTAATTTTTTAAAGATTTTATTTATTTGACAGAGAGAAACACAGCTAGGGAGGGTACACAAGCAAGGGGAATGAGAGAGGGAGAAGCAGGCTTCCCACAGAGCAGGGAGCCCGATGTGGGGCTTGATCCCAGGACTCCGGGATCATCAAGTCCCGGGATCATCACCTGAGCTGAAGGAAGAGGCTTTAATCCACTGAGCCACCCAGGTGCCCCCAAAACTAATTTTTAACACAGAGCTTGAACTCACGATGCTGAGATCAAGATTTGAGCTGAAATCAAGAATCAGACACTTGGGCACCTGGGTGGCTCAGTGGGTTAAAGCCTCTGCCTTCGGCTCATGTCATGACCTCAGGGTCCTGGGATCGAGGCCCACATCAGGCTCTCTGCTCAGCAGCCAGCCTGTTTTCCTTCACTCTCTCTGCCTGCTTGTGATCTGTCAAATAAATAAAATCTTAAAAAAATTAAAAAAAAAAAATCAGACACTTAACTGAGCCACCCAGGTGCTCCAACAAAAAAACTAATTAAAATAGAGAGAGAAAATTAAACCCCTTCTATATAGACCATTCATACACGGAAGACTAAGTCTTTAAGAGTAATCCCTTAGAGGGACATCTGGGTGGCTCAGTTAAACATCTGCCACATCTGCCTTCCACTCAGGTCATGATCCAAGTCCTGGGGCTGAATTTGCATCAGGCTCCTTGCTCACCAGGGAGGCTGCTTCTCCTTCTGCCTGTGCTCGCTTGCTTGCTCTCTCTGACAAATAAAATCTTTATTAAAAAATTAATTAATCCCTAGAAGTGAATATGCTGAGGGAGTCATACATTTGAAATTTTGACAGGTATTACCAAAGTACCTTTCAAAGAAACTCTACCAATCTATATAGCCCCAGAAATGAATGAGTCCCTATTTCCCCACAACCAGAACTTTGCTAATCTAAGAAGTAAAACTGTTAACTTCAGTGTCATTTCCTTTTGTGTCTCTTACTAGCTCAGTATTTGACAATTAGAATTTAAATCTACTCACCATAAAAAAATAAAACAAAATTCAATTCCTACCAATTCAAATAAAGGATTCTTTTCATTAGATTGAAGATTGAAAACTGATGTATCTTTACCATAAAATTATCCAAAGCTACAATACAATTACTGCCAGAAAAGGTTTTTCAATTATTTAGAAATCTTGAAAAATCCAAAGTAACCACTGGGTAATTAACACAAAAATGTAACTTTGTAAATGAGAAAAAGGAATTACGAGTAAACGTCCTCATAAATAATAGTCACCCAGCTTTTGCCCAGAAATGATTAAAAATCAAGGGGCACCTGGGTGGCTCAGAGGGTTAAGCCTCTGCCTTCAGCTCAGGTCACAATCTCAGCATCCTGGGATCAAGCCCCACATCAGGCTCCCTGTTCAGTAGAGAGCCTGCTTCCCTCTCTTTCTCTGCCTGCCGCTCTGCCTATTGGTGATCTGTGTGTCAAATGAATAAATAAAATCTTTAAAAAAAAAAAAAAATCAAACCCTCCACCCCAGAAACGGGCCTCAAGGGACATAAATTTTCCTTTTGGAAACTAAGAAACAACTTTAACTTTCTTCTAAGATGGAAGGGAAGAAGGAAAAGCTCGGAGGTGAAAAAAGGAGGGAGTGGGGAAATGACCCACAAAGAGAAAAATAGAAAAAATGCACTGACAGAGACACAAACACTCACATCCCCAGAAGGGCTTGTACATTGTGAGAGTTCCAGGGAAAGCCATTCTCAGTTTAATCTGAGGAAAAAGAGGCAAAGAGTATGTTGCAATTGCTCTCAACTGAAAAGCAATAACGTGATTAACTGTACTTCAACTTAAAAAAAAAGAAAAAAATGAATGATTCTCATACAAAAGTTAATGTACTCTTGCATCTTACTGTGTTTGAAAAATGTCAAACATAATTTCAAAACTGGTTATCAACAACAAAATTTATAATGAAACCCTATCATGTCGACATGATCAATGCTGCAGGACCATGCTATTAAAAAAAAAAAAAAAAAAAAAAAAGCCCTGAAAAGTGCCCCAGCCTATTCTTCGTTCTTTATAACTCCTATAGATGCTCGTCTACTTTCCAGTAGCTTTATAACTGATGGCATCCATTACAGCTCGCAGAATTCAAGCATACTTAGATTCAGGTTCCCCTATAGCTTTTGCATTACGTAATGGAAGAAGTTGCATTCTGGAAGATTGGTCCGAAACTCTAAGTTTTTTGTATGCTAGGAACCATTAACGATCAAAACACCGTAAATTTTGTGATTTCCCCTACTCCTATCTCTTCTCTATGATCACTACCAACTGAGCCTCTAATTGCTGCCTCCACCCGTTCTTCTGCCAAAGGTATATCATTGCACTCAAACTTCGCAAAATCTTCGAAGTGGACACTAGGGTCCCCCACTTTACAAATGATAAAACTGAAAATCAGTGAAGGACCAGGTACCAAAACACAAATTCAAAAGTCTTGGCACCAAAAACTGTTTCCGTTATTTACGCTTTTAACACACTGGGTCTTCCCACCTTACAGTTGGTGTGTCGTTTATGTCCATCCAGCCCCTTCTTTCACCCACCCCCGGGGCTAAAAGCTGGACAATTTCTAGAAGTCTTATTTTGATCCAGGCTTCGTTCCCACCTTGGAGACGGCAGTTGGAGTCGTTTTCGTACCCAAGTATTCCCCTCCACCTCCTTCCCTTGCCCGGCCCTTACGGGCCAAAGCTGCTTCAAAGCCCCGACCAAAGGCTCGACCAAACGCTCGGCCAAACCTCCTACATGACCGTTGTCTGCCTTCCCAAGCTCGGGGAAGTTGGAAGGCTGCTTCTTTACCCTGCAGCAGGAAGGATGGCGTAGATATCCAACAGATGGTGAATTCCCTCGATCCCTAAAACACGGCCACCTTCAGCCCGCCGGCGTCCGCCATTAGCTCTTAAGGCAGGGACCTTCTGGTAGGCGCGCGACGTATAAGAAGTCCCCAACCGGCGCCTGAAGTAATTTTTTTAAACAATGTTTTCTTTCTTTGACTCCACATTGAAAATTAGGTGAACATATCTTATGCCAGTCACTTTTCCCAGGAAAAGAGAAATCAAATAAATCTTTTACAGTGTACTTTAAGAAAAAACAACCACCCATAAATCCATCTGGCATTTTCTTGGACAGCCCCATGACCTGGCGCGCAAACGAGACGGGGTCCTCGCAAGGCCGGAAGCGCGAAATGGGAACCAAGATGGCGGAATTTGATTCCCCTCAGAAGCTGTCAGGGGGTCTTCCGCCTGAAGGGATAGGAGGAGGCCGCTGCTCGGAAATCTCTACCGAGCTCATTCGCTCCTTGACCGAGCTGCAGGAGCTAGAGGCTGTATACGAAAGGCTCTGCGGCGAGGAGGTGGGGGGATGAGCCAGGGACAGTGGGCTTTGGAGCCGTCCGTCTTGGGAAATACGGGCTGTGGGAAGTTCTCTCTGTCTCTGCCGAGGGAAACAAAAAAGCACTTATTGAAGAAGGAAAAATGTAGTTGAATGTATTTGGGGGGACGTGACATCTCTGCTCACTTGATCTGGCGCCCCTAAACTTGTTTCCCCTATTATTTCGGCGATCTACTTCGTTCCGCTTGATTTCGCCGGCCCTTAATCTTAAATTTCTCGGCCAGAGCAGTTAGACTGATAGCGTACGTCAACTCGCTAGCTTCTCAAAATAAGAAGAAAGGCTCCCTTGCATTGAATTCGCAATTTAAGAATTACGAACCGCTTTCACCGTCTTATCTAAGCAGGAAGTCTTCGTTTACTGCAAGTAAACGAAGCGTTTTAAGACTTTTGTGGGGAATGATTTGGGGGTGTAATTTTAGCGTTCGGTAAGTGCACAGCTTTGTAGAAGCTTGAGGTTTTAAGACAGGCACAAGTGTCTAATCTTGGACTGGTAACTTTAATCTCTGGGACCCCTGCCTTATGTCAGGGACATGGACTATGTTCTCTTGATTCCTTGCACCCTCCTTCGTTTTCTGTGCCAACCTGATGCTGCCAATGTATTTTTAAATATCATTTGGGTTCCTTGCCACTCAGAAGAAAGAGATCTAAGGTCTGGTAAAGTTTACTAACAGTTCCTTAAACCAAACTTTTAATTAAGTTTGAGTACAAAAGGGAGTTTCAGTGGAAGGGGGTGGGATTAAGATATCTAAGAATAACTTCAAATATTAAATTACACCAACTAAAGCAGTTTATGATAACATTTTTCAGCAAGATGTGCTTTATAAAATTTAGTACTCTAACAGTCCAAAGCGAACATTTATTGAGTCAGTTTTTAAGGTGAAATTAAGTCCATCTTACAGACAACAGTATTGGTTCTCTATTTGTATTTGATGACTGTCAAGGGGACAGTCCCCTCTGGATCCTACTGAACTATTTTAATAGGATTGTATAGCTGGTATTAATGGCTATAAGGGAACAATATTTCACATACTACATTAAGTGCTTTATGTTTGTTACCTTGTTTGGGTCTTGCAACAGTCCAATAGGATATATATTACATTTTACAGATGAAGAAACTCAAGCATTTGAGGAAAAAAAGATACTTTTGCAGTAATGCAGTAAATAACTTTGCTGAATTAGATTTTCATCCCTCTGGGTACTGACTGTACACTATGGAGACACTTTTTGTAACTTCCACTTTCAAAGTTTCATTTGTTTAGCCATTATATTTTAAATGCCTTCCTGCATTAGGTACTATGATAATTATATTGAATTAAAGTTTACTTCTGTCTTTTGCGGTATTCATCTGCTAGATGGAATCAAATACACAGAAGGTAACAATCATCATGCAATACGATACATGCAAAAATGAGGTATTGTTGGTTAAAGTCCTAGGAGAAGTCAGTGACAGGAAAGACATTTGAAATGGGATCCACCCTTCAGCTAAGTGGTTGGGTTAAATAACGTTTTTTTTTTTTTTTTAAAGATTTTATTTATTTGACAGAGAGAAACACAGCCAGAGAGGGAACACAGCAGGGGGAGTGAGAGAGGGAGAAGCAGGCTTCCTGCCGAGCAGGAAGCCCGATGTGGAGCTCGATCCCGGGTCTCCAGGATCATGACCTGAGCCAAAGGCAGTCGCTTAACCAACTGAGCCACCCAGGCACCCCTAGATAAATTTTTTTTTAAAAGATTTTTATTTATTTGACAGAGAGACACAGCCAGAGAGGGAACAAAAGCGGGGGAGTGGGGCAGGGAGAAGCAGGCTTCCCACCAAGCAGAGAGCCCAATGCAGGGCTTGATCCCAGAACCCTGGGATCATGACCTAACCTGAAGGCAAACACTTAACAACTGAGCCACCCATGCACCCTGGGTTAGATAACTCTTAAGGTTCCTTCTGACCATTCTGATGACAAAATTCTTGTCTGTGTTTCAGAAAGTGGTAGAGAGAGAATTAGATGCTCTTCTGGAACAGCAAAACACCATTGAAAGTAAAATGGTCACTCTCCATCGAATGAGGTGAGTCTCCCAGCTCAGCAAGAGCTATTGCCATTCTGACAAGGTCTACTGGATAAATTATTGTTTTTCCTAACTTCTGTTATAAAATGCCACTTGACTTTAAAATGTAGAGGAGGAGGATTATTTCAGGGTGAAGTGAACACTTAAGGGTATACTTAAGTGGTACTCAAAGTGTCCTTGAAAGCATCAAACTCATTGGGAAACTTGTTGGAAATGCAAATTATGAGGCCCCACTCCAAACCTACTGAACCAGAAACTGGGGGTAGAGCCCAGGAATCTGGCAATCTTTTAACAAGCATATCAACTGATCCTGATTACGGTTCAAGTTTGAGAACCACTATTTTTAGAAACTTTGTGTATTTGCTAGTCATGAAAATTGCTCTTTGATCTCATTACCCTCTTTGATTATTGGTTAGTGCATTTCATACTTAGCAGTGGGGATCATCTATTCTCTGGTTCTTTAGCAGTACATATTTAGGGGTCTGTTCAGTAGTTACAAAAAGTAATTTTTATTTAATATAGACCTGAGTTTTCAGTAAAATACTCTTTAGAAAAAGCTGTGAGTAAAGTGAATCAAACTAAAAGTTGTGGGGAAGTACAAAGACCATAGAAGACATAGTCTCCATTTACAAAAAAAAAAAAATTCTATCTCTTATTCCTACCTTCTGCCTCTACGGATGTGTGTTTGGTGTCTGCAGTCCCAACCTGCAGTTGATTGAAGGAGATGCAAAGCAGCTAGCTGGAATGATCACCTTTACCTGCAACCTAGCTGAGAATGTATCCAGCAAAGTCCGCCAGCTTGACTTGGCCAAGGTAATCCCATTGAACTTCTGATGTTTGAGTTAGTAGAGGGCAGTAGAGAAACTACCACATTAGAAATTAGAGCAGCATCATTCAGTAGAAATCTAATGCAAACGATGCCTGGGTGGCTCAGTGGGTTAAGCCTCTACCTTAGGCTCAGGTCGTGATCTCAGTCCTGGGATCGAGGCCCGCATCAGGCTCTCTGCTCAGAAGGGAGCCTGCTTCTTCCTCTCTCTCTGCCTGCCTCTCTGCCTACTTGTGTTCTCTCTCTGTTAAGTAAATAAATAAAATCTTAAAAAAAAAAAAAAGAAATCTAATGCAAGATAGTAAAACCGGACAGACAGGCAGAAGAGAAAACTTCAGACCAATGTGTCTTACGAATAAGGACATAAAAATCCTCAACAACACCAACAAACCAAATCTAGCAACACATAAGAAGGCTATACTATGACCTGAGATTTATCCTAGGAATGCAAGCTTGCTTAACATCTGAAAATTAGGGGGACCTGGGTGGCTCAGTCGTTAAGCATCTGCCTTCAGCTCGGGTCACATGATCCTAGAGTCCTGGGATGGAGCCCTATTTGTTGAGATTCTGCAAAAATAACTTACCACAAAACACTATGCCACACAGCCACCAAGTCACATTATTAAGGTTTCCTCAGAACATTCTTGCTTATTCTAAAGGCGTTTGACTGGCTCGGTGGGAAGAGCATACGACTCTTGATCTTAGGGTTATGAGTTCTAACCCCACATTAGGTATAGAGATTACTAAAATAAATAAAATTTAGGGGCGCCTGGGTGCTCAGTTGGTTAAGCGACTGCCTTTGGCTCGGGTCATGATCCCGGGTCTCTGGGATCGAGCCCCGCATCGGGCTGCCCGCTCGGCAGGAAGCCTGCTTCTCCCTCTCTCACTCCCCCTGCTTGTGTTCCCTCTCTGGCTGTGTTTCTCTCTGTCAAATAAATAAAATCTTAAAAAAAAAATTTTTTTTTTAAATCTTGCCTATTCTAAAAGAAAAATGCTTATTTTATTATTTAGTTTCTAGTGTCCTCTTCCCAAATACTAAATACAGTCTGACTCCATTTTTAACTTAACAGCATCAGCCAAATACAAATATGGCTTATCCCTGTTCCTGCTTCCATTAAAATGAATGAACTGGTCATATAAATAAAATTATATGATACTTTTCAGTGCTGTTGATCATCAGTAACAGTTTTGTGAGTGGTAGTTGTTTTTGGTTCAGGGTCTGTGGTTAACTGGACAATGCTCCTGAATCTCCCTATGTTCTGAAGAGATGTTTTAAAAGAATAGGATGTTGTTTCTAAGCACCAAGTCTTTTTGCAGAACCGCCTCTATCAAGCCATTCAGAGAGCTGATGATATCTTGGACCTGAAGTTCTGCATGGATGGAGTTCAGACTGCTTTGAGGAATGAAGATTATGAGCAGGCTGCGGCCCACATTCATCGCTACTTGTGTCTGGACAAGTCAGTCATTGAGCTCAGCCGACAGGGCAAAGAAGGTAACATCCATCCCAAACTGTTGATTTCTATGGTCGTTACAAGCATCTGTAATCTGGTTTAAGCACCTATAATTTCTGGTTTAGTTACAAGCATCTGTAATCTGGACAAGGCAAACTCAACCAAGAAAAGGGTGTCTGTTAGGCAATTTCCTTGTCTGGTACTCAACCCTAGAGAGGTCGTAGACTACCCTAGGACAGGTGGTGTTGTTCCTTTTCTCTGGAAAAGGAAACTGAATCCAGATCTACTGTTCCTCTGGCCAGTGGTTTTTCACTTGACCATATCACCTACTTACAAAATTAGATTCGTAGCCTGGCTTTCTAGGCCTTCTGTGATTCCAACCCACCCTTACTTTCTCACCTTGTTTCATGCTATTCACTCATGCATCCAGTCATTGTGCACATACACATAATCCTCTACATGCCGGAGTATATATTACTTGTAATACCCTACAGATATTTTTTTCATCTTTATTATTTCTATTCCTTTCTTCATTTCATTCCCTTTGCCTGGAATGTATGTTCTTCCTACTCAGGTATCAAAACCGTACCCATCTTTAAAAGAGGGGATATCATTTCTGGGAAGACTTTTCTAATTACTTCAACTAGAAATGTAACTTGTGGACACTTTCCTTTTTACACTTGTCATACACTTAATTGTTATTTATGCACACATCTTATTTCTTTTGCTTGATTGTAACTTCAGTGTGTATTTCAAATGAATAGTGGTGCACAAAGTGGCATAGACCTGACAGAGTACCATTCTTTACATTAATTCCCATTTTACACCAATTGTGCAGGCAGCATGATTGATGCCAATCTGAAATTGCTGCAGGAAGCTGAGCAGCGTATCAAAGCCATTGTAACAGAGAAGTTTGCCATTGCTACTAAGGAGGGGGATCTGTCCCAGGTGGAGCGCTTCTTCAAGATCTTCCCACTGCTGGGTCTGCACGAGGAGGGATTAAGCAAGTTCTCAGAATACCTTTGCAAGCAGGTATGGCCCCTGATTGCCTACTAGGAGAGTGATATGATTCTCTCCCTGCAGATTGGGGCACTCTGTGGATCCAGTTTCTATGAATACTTTCTCACTTTTGGATTTAACTCCCCTTTCCTGCTCTCACTATAGCCTAGCAGGACTGGATGCCTACATTCATTCAGTACTTATAGAGGCATGGCCTACTGATGTATATTCATTTCCGACAGACCAAGTGAAAACATAGAAAATTAAAATCTATTTTTTTTAAGATTTTATTTATTTGACAGAGAGAAACACAGCCAGAAAGGGAACACAAGCAGGGGGAGTGAGAGAGGGAGAAGCAGGCTTCCTGCCGAGCAGGGAGCCCGACGTGGGACTCGATCCTAGGTCTCTGGGATCATGACCTGAGCTGAAGGCAGTCGCCCAACCAACTGAGCCACCCAGGCGCCCCAAATGAATAAAATCTTAAAAAAAAAAAAAGAAGAAGAAGAAGAGCTTAAGTCTCAGTAAGAAGGATTTCAATTAAAAAAAAAAAATCCCTTAAAAATCCTTTCTGTAGTACCCTGGTTCCTTGTTCTACTTAATGAAGCACCATTAATGATAACTTTGAGTCATCCTTTGAGGTGACTATTGGAAGTAGGACTAAGGCAATGTGTATCTTCAAAGAAAAGGGAAGAATTATTTATATCCCTGAGTTAAAGAAGAGTTACTACTGTGCTCAAGTTCTTTGTCTTGCCTGAGTCCGGACAACTCAGAGCCCCCAAGGGAGGTTCCTCTGTCCTGTCTAAGCTTTCAAGAATCAAAGCAAACATGGGAAAAAGAAAGTCAATGGGAGGTCTTTGTGGGAAACTGAAACTAGCTGGTGATCTGAGAAGTGTTGTGGATTTTTCACTTTTCAGGTGGCCAGTAAAGCTGAGGAGAATCTGCTGTTGGTGCTGGGAACGGACATGAGTGATCGGAGAGCCGCAGTCATCTTTGCAGATACACTCACTCTTCTTTTTGAAGGTAAATCCCCTTTTTTCACTCTAGAGAGACTGGAGACTTTTCTACTTAACACCCACATCCTAGCTTTTCTTCTCTCCCTACTAGCCTGATGCCTTCATTTTACTCCTGTAGCTTGCTGTGTATTGATTGATATATTGGAAAATTAACTTTCTAATTCAGTATCTAATTAGCAAAAATTAGAGTCTCTCAAGTGTTTTAATCCACCCTAGCCCTCAATACCCAAGTGCTAAGAGTAAATTTAACCATAAGGTAAATTATTGGGAAGAGAGCGATGCTGATTTCTGAAGATGCTCCTATTAAACTAACCACATAAAGTAAATACCTTCTGGTTTACCAAGCACTGTACATATTGAACAGACAATTTTGCTTAGCAACTCCCAGCACTGGCAAGAACCATTTGTATTCATTTTGGGAGGTGAAATAGCATTAAAGGGTTGAGTTAGACCCCAGGTCAGTCCTGGATAGAAGAAAGGAGTTTATTTTGTAAGAGGAATATTTGGAATCCAGCCCTCTCATTTTCTCCATTCTAGGTATTGCCCGCATTGTGGAGACCCATCAACCAATAGTGGAGACCTATTATGGGCCAGGGAGACTGTATACCCTGATAAAATACCTGCAGGTGGAATGTGACAGGCAAGTGGAGAAGGTGGTGGAGAAGTTCATCAAGCAGAGGGACTACCATCAGCAGGTGAGGAGGGAAAGCTGCAGGGGGGTTGGACACAGTGTGAGCCAGCAATACTGAATACAATAAATTGGGAATATAGTAGGGTAGGAATGAAAAACAGAGGTAATAGAAAAATGAGTGCCAAATGCAAACTGCCTGCATTTGGCCCATCAACAGCTTACTTTGGATTTGAGGTGTTCTGATGATCTAGTACAAGATTGAGAAAGAAGTAGAAAGGGCTTCCTGAAAGAAACACAAAACAAACATTAGAGCTCCTCTCTATCACAGAATGTGCAACAGTGCCTTCTGGTGATATAAGGAAAATTCTATTTCTCAAGGTCCTGTTAAGTGTAAAGTCCTTTGTCTCATAAGTGCCCTAAGTGCTCACAGTAACACTTGTTTTTCTGTGAACTTTATTTCTCCTTTCCTTTGAGCAGAGAAAGTAAGCATAGGATTTAGAAACAGGAGTAGCCCATTCAACTTTATTTCTAGAATTCTAGGAGAATACACAGTAGTCATTGGAACACCATTAACATCACTTCTAAGTGCAATAATAGAGGAGAGCATTAGAATCTAAATCAAAAGTAAATTCTTGGTTCATCATCCTGATAGCCTACTTTTGGCCTGCCTGTTAATAAGCAAACTAAACTTAAACATTCTTTTATGCCAGAAGTTTGGAGGGACCAGCTGGAGGAAGATAGAAGGAGGGTAGGGAAGAACATTCTCATTTCTTTGGTGTGTTGCAGTTCCGGCATGTCCAGAATAGCTTGATGAGAAATTCTGCAACAGAAAAAATAGAACCAAGGTAATAATCCTCTTTTCTTTAGCCCACAGGAGTTTGAATTAGTAATCATGTATCATTTAGAGACTGCTCTATTACTATGTGGTCTGTGTTTTATTTTTATTTATGTATTTTTTTAAAATATTTTATTTATTTGGGCGCTTGGGTGGCTCAGTGGGTTAAAGCCTCTGCCTTCGGCTCAGGTCATGATCTCAGGGTCCTGGGATCGAGGCCCACATCGGGCTTTCTGCTCAGCAGGGAGCCTGCTTCCCCCCCCCCCCACCTGCCTCTCTGAGCCTACTTGTGATCTCTCTCTGTCAAATTTAAAAAAAAAAAAAGATTTTTTTTTTTTTAAATTTATTTGGCAACAGCCAGAGAGGGAACACAAGCAGGGGGTGTGAGAGAGAGAGAAGCAGGCTTCCCATGGAGCAGGGAGCCTGATGTGGGACTCGATCCCGGGTCTCCGGGATCATGACCTGAGCCAAAGGCAGTTGCCCAACCAACTGAGCCACCCAGGTGCCCCCCCAAAAAAAATCTTAAAAAAAAAAAAGATTTTATTTATTTGTTTAACAGAGAGAAACAAAGCAAGAGAGGGAACACAAGCGGGGAGAGTGAGAGAGGTAGAAACAGGCTTCCCACTGAGCAGGGAACCCGATGCGGGGCTCAGTCCCAGGACTCTAGAATCATTGAGCCGAGCCGAAGGCAGATGCCCAACAACTGGGCCACCCAGGTGCCCCATAGTCTGTGTTTTAGAAATACTTTATCTATGACTCACACTTTTTTTTTCTAATAAAAATATGTTTGTTAAAAGAAAATTCAAACATTATAAAAATATATTCAATCAATAAATTTTTACAGAGTATACATTATAAGTCAAACGCTGGTCTTTGGTATTGGGGATGTGGGAGCAAGCAAAGTAAGCAAAGCAGGGGCGCCTGGGTGGCTCAGTTGGTTGAGCAACTGCTTTCGGCTCAGGTCATGATCCTGGAGACCCGGAATCGAGCTCTGCGTCGGGCTCCCTGCTCGGTGGGAGGCCTGCTTTCTCCCTCTCTCAGTCCCTCTGCTTGTGTTCCCTCTCTAGCTGTGTTTCACTCTGTCAGATGAATAAATAAAATCTTTAAAAAAAAAAAAAAGTAAGCAAAGCAGACATAATTCCTTGTCACATCTTATTATCTATAAAGTAAATAATAATAGCTAACACATATATAGTGTTCACTCTATGGCATACGTTGTTTTACTCACTTAGCAAGTATTCACTCATTTTTTCAGGGGTTTCTCAGCCTCTGTACTGTTGTCATTTTGGCTAGATAATTCTTTGGTAGGGAGGACTGTGCTGTGTATTGTAAGATGTTTAGTAGTAGCATTCTTGGGTTCCAGCCCCTAGATGCTGATAGCATGATGTCACCAGAGGGTCACTGATTTAATCCAGAACCATTTTTTTTTACAGAGGAGACTATGGCCTGAAAAGGCTAAGTGACTAGCCCAAGGTCATACAGCTGGAAGACTGCAGAGCCAGGAATAGAATCCAAGCAGTCATGGTCTAGAGTTCATATTGTTAATCACTATGATATATTAAGTATAGGGTGCAGGACAGAATGTAATAAAGGGATGTAACCTAAGCTGATAAAGTTAAGGAAAAATCTCAGAGAAAATGACCTTAGATATGAGACCTTCAGAGTAACTTGAAATGGGGCGCCTGGATGGCTCAGTCGTTTAAGCCTCTGCCTTGGCTCAAGTCCTGGGATCAAACCCCATATCAGGCTTCTTGCTCAGTGGGTTGCCTGCTTCTCCCTCTCCCTCTGGCTCTCTGTGCTTGCGCTCACTTGCATGAGCTCTCTGTGTCAAATAAATAAGCAAAATCTTAAAAAAAAAAAAAAAGTAACTAGGGTAGAGCAGGGAAAACATATGCAAAGTCACTGTGTATTTGAAAAACTGAAAGAAGAACAGCATAGTTGAAGTACAGAGTTGGGAGAACCCGGTCAGAGGTAAATCCAGACAGGTCGTTAGAGTCAGACCACTTTAGGGTCCTATATCCTAAGTGGAATAGAAATCATGATTACGGTATGACCACATCTATGTTTTGAAAAGATGTCCTGGAGTTCAGTGTGGAAAATGAGCTAATTTGTGTGTATAATATGAGGGAGGGGTTCAGCTTCATTCTTTTAATGTGGATATCAGTTATCATCCCAGCACAATTTGTTTAAAAGACTATTTTTAATGAATTACCTGAGCACTTTTGTTGGAGATCAGTTGACCATAAATGTGAGGATTTCTAGGGGCACCTGGGTGGCTTAGTTGGTTGGGCAACTGCCTTTGACTCAGGTCATGATCCCGGAGACCTGAGATCAAGCCTCACGTCGGGCTCCCTGCTCGGCGGGAAGCCTGCTTCTCCCTCTCTCACTCACCCTGCTTGTGTTCCCACTCTGGCTGTGTTTCTCCCTGTCAAATAAATAAAATCTTTTTTTTTTCCTAAGATTTTATTTATTTATTTGACAAATAAATAAGATCTTTTTTTTTTTTTTTAAAGATTTATTTATTTATCGATCCTGAGTCTCCGGGATCATGACCTGAGCCAAAGGCAGTCGCCCAACCAACTGAGCCACCCAGGCGCCTCTAAATAAAATCTTTATAAAAAAAAAAAATGTGAGGATTTCTAGACTCTATACTAATGCCTTCCTTATGCCAGTACCACACTGTTTTCATTGCTATAGCCTTATAGTAAATTTTCAAATTGGAAGAAGTATGAGTCCTTCAACTTTGTTATTATTTTCAAGATTGTTTTGGCTCTTCATCTGAGTAGATGAATGGGTGTGGGTCACAGTTTAATAATGTATCCTAAATCCCACCACAGCTAAATAAGAGTTTGAGGATATGTGGTTCCCTTCATGTGAAGCATAGATAATTTTTATTCAAACCACTAACAAAAATGCACCTCCCATTCTCTTATTTGGCCCTGGCAGTATTTTGGCAGTGAATGGTTCAAGTGAAATAAGTGGAATATGTGGTTGACAGCTGTCTCTGAGTATAATCAGGCCAGCAGAGCCAGGATGCCCATCTGGCAGCGCTGACCCTTCTGGGCCCGGTGGGTGAGGGAGTTTGGGACTCTGCTTGCCCTACAGCTCTTATATATGGGAATCAAGTATCCTCCTTCTCATTCCTTCTGCTCCATGTGTCTCAGGGAACTGGACCCTATCCTGACTGAAGTCACCCTTATGAATGCCCGCAGTGAGCTGTACTTACGCTTCCTCAGGAAGAGGATCAGCTCTGATTTTGAGGTGGGGGACTCCATGGCCTCAGAAGAAGTAAAGCAAGGTAAAAGGCATTTCCCATATTTTCTCGGAGGGCCAGGACAGAGTTGGCACTGATCTCTTAAGCACACCATACTGACCTCTTAAGCCACAGATCTCTTAACAAGGAAATAACTAGGGCTTCTTAGCCTCTGTAGTCTGTGGGCAAACTGACTCCCAAAAGGAGAGATAGACTTACTGAACATTAGAATTGGACTGGCTCTTTGAGACAGTTTAGTGATTTTACAGGTGTGGTAAGTTAATGCCCAAAATGGTTAAATTATTTTCCTTGGATCTTTCCTCCATGCCATGTGTCCTTGCCAGCTCTGATTTAGGGATTAGCAATTAATTTAAAAATAGGTGATATGGGGGGGGAACCTGCCTGGCTTAGTCGGTGGAGCATTTGACTCTTGATGTTGGGATTGTGAGTTTGAACCCCACATTGGGTGTAGAGATTACTTAAAAATAAAATCTTCTTGGGTGCCTGGTTGGCTCAGTGGGTTAAAGCCTCTGCCTTCGGCTCAGGTCATGATCTCAGGGTCCTAGGATCTAGGCCCATATCAGGCTCTCTGCTCGGCATGCTTCCTCCTCTCTCTCTGCCTACTTGTGATCTCTCTCTCTGTCAAATAAATAAATAAAATCTTAAAGGTAAATAAATAAATACGGGCGCCTGGGTGGCTCAGTTGGTTAAGCAACTGCCTTTGGCTCAGGTCATGATCCCAGAGACCCGGGATTGAGCCCCACATCGGGCTCCCTCCTCGGCGGGAAGCCTGCTTCTCCCTCTCTCACTCCCCCTGCTTGTGTTCCCTCTCTCGCTATGTTTCTCCCTGTCAAATAAATAAAATCTTTAAAAAAACAAAAACAAAAAAAATTAAAATAAATAAATAAAATATTCTTGAAAATAATAAATAAATAAAATATGTCATTTGCACACATGATATAGAGGTACATAGAGCAAAAAGATATACTTAATTTCATAAGGGAACTTTTGGGAGTGATACAAATATTCTAAAACTGGATTGTGGCTATTGTTACAAAACTCTATAAAGTTATTTATTTTTTTTTAATTAACTTTAAGATTTTTTATTTATTTGACAGAGAGAAACACAGCCAGAGAGGAAACACAAGCAGGGGGAGTGAGAGAGGGAGAAGCAGGCCTCCTGCCGAGCAGAGAGCCCGATGTGGGGCTCGATCCTGGGTCTCCGGGATCATGACCTGAGCCGAAGGCAGTCGATTAACCAACTGAGCCACCCAGGCGCCCCAATAAAGTTATTTTTTAAAAAGACGTTGAAATGTACACATAAAAAGTGTGAATTTTATGGTATGTAACACTTCAGGGGCGCCTGGGTAACTCAGTTGGTTAATGCCTCTGCCTTCAGCTCAGGTCATGATCTCAGGGTCCTGGGATCGAGGCCCGCATGGGGCTCTCTGCTCAGCGGGGAGCCTGCTTCCTCCTCTCTCTCTGCCTGCCTCTCTGCCTACTTGTGATCTCTCTCTGTGTCAAATAAATAAAATCTTTAAAAAATATTTTAAAAAATAAAGAGTATATGAAAAGAGTACATAGTGTAAAGAAAACCTTTCACTCCCTCCCTCAGTCTCCCATTTTCCCCAGTCACATGTTTGGAAGGAATAAATACATTGGGAAAAAAATGTGTGCCACAGTCCAGTTCATTTACAGATTGATTCTCTGGATTTTTAAGAAGACCATTTAATTCCTGTTGGTTAAGTATATACAGTATTCTCTGAACTAGAGACTTGAAATTAATACAGCATCTGTGGCATTCTGCACGACTTGTGTCAATAATTCATGTCAAGGGAATTATTTATATGACCCAGAATGGTATTGCTTTGATTTGGTATTTAAGGGAGGATGTATGCACATTTGATGCACATCACTATTCATAAAGACTGTCACTGTTCAGAGCTGTGTGTCTAATACAGTAGCCACCAGCTCCATGGAACTGTCTAAATTTACATTTAACTAAAATTAAGAATTCAGTTTTTCAGTTACATTAGCCACATTTCAAGTGCTCAATAGTGGCTACCATATTAGACAACACAGGTATAGAACATATTAATCACCACAGGAAATTCTGTTGGACAACACTGGTTTAAAGAACAAAATATAGTGTACCCAGTATATTTCAGTCTTTTCCCTGGAAACTTAAGTGCTTTAAAGCTTACTAGTTAATTCTAATGGGAAAGAAGTAAAAAGTCCTTTATACAAAAGCATCTACTATAGGGATACCTGGCCTTCTGAGTCAGTGAGTATGTGACTCTTGGTTTCAGGATTGATTTGGAACCCCATGTTGAGTACAGAGATTACTTAAAGATAAAAATCTTTAAAAATCACTAAAATTTCCAATTGCTGTGGTTTCCAGTTATCTCTGATAAGGATAAAACATTTAGAAATAACCCAGGTGTCTGAAGATAGAGTTTTTTAAAATGTGGATTATCTATCTGATAAAATATCACACAGCCATTAAAAATAAGTAAGCTAAGGAAAAAGAAGCTGTGTAGAAACACTGAAAATATTTATGATAAAATCTTTTTCTTGTATTTGAGTATAGTTGATATATAATGTTACATTAGTTACAGGCATATGGAATATATTTTTCTTAAAGATTTATTTGTTTTAAAGAGAAGGAGAGAGAGCACACATATATGCAAGTGCACAAGCGGGAGGGGCAGAGGGAGAGAGAATCCTCAAGTAGTCTCCTCACTAAGCACAGAGCCCTATGCAGGGCTGGATCTCATGACCCTGAGATCATGACCTGAGGCAAAGGGTCAAGAGTCAGGTGCTCAGGGCGCCTGGGTGGCTCAGTCATTAAGCATCTGCCTTCAGCTCAGGTCATGATCCCAGGGTTCTGGGATCAAACCCCAAATCAGGCTCCCTGCTCAGTGGGGAGCCTGCTTCTCTCTCTCCCACTCCCCTTGCTTGTGTTCCCTCTCTCACTGTGTCTGACTCTGTCAAATAAATAAATCTTTAAAAGAAAAAAAGAGGTGCTCAACCTACTGAGCTACCCAGGTGCCCCAAGATGTATATAATTTTGTAGAGCAGAATACAAAATTGTGTTTGTACTGTGATTATAACCATGTAAATTATGTACCAATTGGGAAAAAAGACTAGAAAATATCCTGAAAAAATGAAAACAGTTGAACAACTTCCCTTGGGAAAGAAAAGTGAGTATCCCTTTCCTGGCTGTCCCCTAGAGCACCACAAGAGCCTGGACAAGCTCCTTAATAACTGCCTGCTGAGCTGCACCATGCAGGAGCTCATTGGCTTCTATATCACCATGGAGGAGTACTTCATGAGGGAGACTGTCAACAAGGTAGGACAGAGGACACAGTCCTTGGAAATGGAGCTTGCTGTGCAAGAAGCCAGGCTGAAGGAAATGGCCGAGGCATGTCACATTTCTTGGCCTGTTGTAAGAATATCCTTGCATGCAACTGAGTGGTACCCCTTTGTATGATTAGAGGGCATTTTTTTAGAGTTGTCATGTTCTCCAAAGACCAAGGTAGGCTGTCTTTCCCAAGAATCACAAAAGAACAGCTCAGCTCCTCCAGGAGCCTACTTGTGCCCTGCCTCCCTGGAAGTCTGTGGGAAAGGAACCTCAGGGAAAATGGGCCTCTCCTGATGGCTTATGTCCTGGGTAACAGATGTCCCCCGGTGCAAGGCCCTAAATACTTCATGTCCTAACATAGTCATCAGTAGGGACATGAGCTGTTTTGGCAAGAAGGATCCACACCAAGCTGTGACCAGAGTAAGCCATGTTGGGAGAAACAAGGTCAAGCTCAAAAGGAAGCAGAACCAGAGCCTATTCCAGAACCATCTAGAACAGTGGCGTGCAGAAGTGGAGCACTCACTGGCTACTTTGCCTTTTGGTTAGGCTGTGGCTCTCGACACCTATGAAAAAGGCCAGTTGACATCCAGCATGGTGGATGATGTCTTCTACATTGTTAAGAAGTGCATTGGGCGGGCTCTGTCCAGTTCCAGCATCGACTGTCTCTGCGCCATGATCAACCTTGCTACCACAGAGCTGGAGTCTGACTTCAGGTAAGGTTGGCTCCCTTTCTACTTTCTAGGAAGCAAAAAAGTCCTAGTTTTAATTGATTCCTGAGGCCCATGTTGCTTCCTTTTTTCCATATGATTCTAGTTCAGAGCTATATAAGATAAAAGCTCCTCCTATCATGGGACAACATCCTTTGGCCCAGGCAGCTATACAGCAGCCAGATTGCTTATAGAACAAGTCTGTGCTCCCTGGACTGGATTGGAGGGGTCACTGGCCCTCAGGCCTAGGAAAGAGAACAGGCAGCTCAGGTGAAGACAGTAGGTATAATATAGCGATCACAGTTAAGCATTGCTACAGACCAAGTACTATACTAATGTCCTGCTCTTGTTCAGCCTGATAACAAACCTATGATGTAGAAACCATTAGCTCTCTTACAGATGAGGAAACTGGGGCTCGGGGAGATCATACACCTCATAAGTGTTAGAATTTGGAATAGAGCCCAGAACTGACTCACAAAACCTATTCTCTCACCACTTACGTGGTACTGCCTTTCACTAAGCTGTATGCCTCCTCTTGAGTTTGTTGGAGCTCAGTGGCTATAACTGAAATCCTCATAGGGAGTAAAGAACTGGCCAATCTCCTCTATATGTTCTTGTCATATCAGTGCCCTTAAAGGGGCATTGGTTTCTCATACCCTGGATGCTCAAGTTCTCTTGCAGTGGTCTCCAAGATTGGTTATTCCCCCAAAAGAGCAGCTCATGCTGCTGGGTTAGGGTCGTGCACCCTCGTGGTCCTGCCGTCCTGGAAGCCAGACTGAGTGCTGTCAATCTCCATATGCCATTATGCTCACCCCTCCCCGCCCCAGGGATGTTCTGTGTAACAAGCTGCGGATGGGCTTCCCGGCGACCACCTTACAGGACATCCAGCGTGGGGTGACAAGTGCCGTGAACATCATGCACAGCAGCCTCCAGCAAGGCAAATTTGACACAAAAGGCATTGAGAGCACTGACGAGGCCAAGCTCTCCTTCCTGGTAGGTAGCCCCATGAGTTGGGAGCTGGTCCGTTTATTTCAAGAAGTTAAATTATGATCTCTAAGCCACAGCTTAATTAGTTTTCAACTAGACTTTTCATCCTGTCTCTCTATAGAAGGAAAACTCCTTTAAGGAAAGCTCCTCCTAGAAGGTTCTGAAACCACTTATTTGGGGACCTATTTCTGAGCAATCTAATCCAGAACATCACTGTTCCCTGCCTGGAAGGCTGGGCACCTCATTCCCAAGAGCACTATGAAGCTGTTCAGGGGGCTCTAGTGAGTAACAAGCCTGGCTTTCATCTGCCACGGAAACACTGTAATATCTGTGCCATGCCTCCAGACCACTTGTCTGAGGGCAATTCTGCAACATGGAGGGGGATTGATCATTTAGGCCTAGCAGGGCGGTTTTCCTAGCACACTTCTTAGGTTTTCAACTTCCTAAGAAAGATGACCTTTTTAAAGCCCTTAGCCAGAATGACAGACAGATGAAGCAGTGTCTTACCAGTTGTATGACAGCTGGGAGTGGAAAACTATGGAAGGATGAAAGGATTTATACAAAGTTAACAGCCAGTTTGTGATGAGTCAAAAGAATATAGATGAGTCTTGAGCCTGTGATCAGCCTTTCTGGCATGTGCTATATTGGCATGAGTGGTAACAGTGCTTTCAGATCATTCAACTCCACTCCTGAACCCCAGGAGCCAAGAAGACTCAAGAGTTCAGAGCCTGAAGGAAATATCCAATGATAGAACTCTCCATCTGTAGCCTACAAATGGGGGTCTCTGAACACCCTGGGGTTAGATGCCAAATCTCTACCTTTTTCTTCCCCCTGGAAGCAGGGTCCTTGGCTTTTATCAGCTTTTTTTTTTTTTTTTTTTAAGATTTTATTTATTTATTTGACAAAGAGATCACAAGTAGGCAGAGAGAGGAGAAAACAGGCCCCCTGCTGAGTAGAGAGTCCAATGCGGGCCTTGATCCCAGGACCCTGAGATCATGACCTGAGCCGAAGGCAGAGGCTTTAACCCACTGAGCCACCTAGGCTCCCTTTTATCAGCTTCTTAAAGGTATCTGACCCTCAGAAGAGTTAAGAGCTGTTGTCTTCAGAGACAGAAGCATAAACATACTAGTATCTACCCACTGTGGTGCAAGTTAACCCACAGCAGCTTGTCCTCAGGCAGATTCGATATGGAGGCTTTTTAGGCATCCCCATTCTCTTCCTGTCACTGAATATATTTTCCCTGACCATGGGTTCTAGTGATTTGGGATGTCCTGGTTGTTTCCAAGAAAGAAAATCAGTTCCAAGAAGCTTCTGAAATCCAACGCCTTTGGAGAACTTTGCCAAAATGTCTGGCAGCCAGTTTCCTATGATCGTGAATGGACTTAAATTTTTCATTTTGTTTGCATTCTCTTATTTCATTTTCTACAGAACTTACTTTTATTCTTTCATTTCTCTGCCCAGAAATGATCTCCTAGCTACTGACCACCTCAAAGCCCTGCCTCTTTGCTCAGTGGTTTGTTGACAGCCTCTGGAGTCTCACCTATCCTGCCACTCTAGTGCTGTTTTCCTCCCTTTGGCCCCTGAAGTCCCCATCACACTGGCTGCCACACAGACAGCTTCATTGTTTGAGGGCCCAGAAGATAAGGCCAACAAGAAAAGTGATGCTAAATACTTGGTGACAGGTTTCTTATTTTCCCGATGCCATCTACTTAAAATGTCATCACTCCTACTGTGGCACCTTTTTCTTATGTCACCTTGATTCATTTGGCTGTCAAGATGAATTCCCCTACGGGCTAACATATCAGTCACCATGAGCCAGGGATAAGCCTAGTGAACCCGTGCTTACAAGGACTGGCAGTAAAAGGAAACTGTGAAATCAATACCTTTTGAACTCAAATCCATTTTCCCCTTATGATAGATTTTTCTTATGCCCTTAAATGCCTTGGAAACATTTAAGTTGTGGCCTTCATCCTTGAGCTGTCATGACAGTGCACTTATTTCATCTGCATTCTTATGCTGTTACTTAGCAGCCTTGTGTGTGCCATGCTAACGAAGGGCTTTAAGTTTTACCCATCCCCCATGAGAGGGGCCTTAGCACTGTCAGCAGTGTGATCCTTCAGTACTGGCTACAGGACAGTGATGAGGGAAGCACTCCCGGGGACACAAGGAGGTTATCCTAATCTCAGTCCCTGGGGTTCTAGGATTCTTCTTTTACCCCCAAATCCTGAAGCTCCTGACTCATCTCTTGAAAATTGGCTCCTCCCTGCCTCATCCCTGCCTTCATGGTCATGCCACCAGCACACCAGTTCAGAGACAGCATGATCCTCTCAAACTCTCTATTTCCACCCTTCCCCCACAGCCTCTAGATTAGTATTCTCAAACCACAGCTATGCTCATTAGGATTACCCAGGTTTTGGTTTTTTTTGTTTTGTTTTGTTTTGTTTTTGCTTCTCATTTGCCTTTCCTGCTAGAATGAGAGCTGGTAGGTAGACCAGGTAGGTAGTAATCCTTGGTGCCACCCCTTGTCCACAGGAGAGCATGACTCCCAAGTTCTGGTCTGACTTCACTCCCCTCTGCAGCTTTACCTCTTGCCATTTCCTGCACATATCTGTGCACTGACATTGCTGATCCCCATACCTTTTGGGGTTTCCTGCCCCTCTGCAATTGTTTATGCTGTCCCTTCTGCAGAACACACTCATTTACTCATTCATTCAACAAATACTTATTGAGACAGTTCTATATATCAGGCACTGCTTTAGGCTCTGGAACTGCCCTGCCCGATGTAGTAGCCAGTAAGAAAAGTGGCTATTTAAATTTAAACCAATAAATAAAATCTTTTAAAAAGGGGGGGGGGATGCCTGGGTGGCTCAGTCTGTTAAGCATCTGTCTTCAGCTCAGGCCATGATCTCGGGGTCCTATGATCAAGTATCACATCAGGCTCCTTGCTCAGCAGGAAGCCTGCTCCTCCCTCTATCTGCCTGTCCCATTGTCTGTGTTCTCTGACAAATAAATAAATAAAATATTTAAAAGTAAATAAATAAATGTAAACCAAAAATCCAGTTCCTTACTTGTACTAGCCACAGTTCAAGTGTTTGTTAGCCTCGTGTACAGATGGCTAGGGGCTAGTATACTAAACAACTACGATTTAGAATTATTTCTGTCATCAAGAAAGCTCTGTTGGGCAGTCTTCTAGAGATACAGCTCTAAAGAAAACAGAATAGATCCCTGCCTTCATGGAGCTCTCATTCTAGCAGGAAAGGCAAATAAGAAGAAAAAAAAAATACTGGGTAATCCTAAATACCATTAAGAAAATATCAAAGGGGACTGACAGTGCACTAGAGAAAGGCCGATACAGGTGGAGAAATGGACTCACCCTCATCTGTCAGAATTACTCCAGCCTTTCGGAGCTAAATTAAGTTCATCTCAGTTACCAGCTCTGCCATGGAGCTTTCCTTAATGTCTTAGACCAAAATGTTTCTTTCTTATTTATGGCCATAGCAGTTTGTGCCTTAATCATCACTTCTGTTACATGCTGCCTTTTGTGACTGGTATTCCTGCCCTGAGCTTATAAGGCGATATAGTTATGAAAGAAGGAGATCTTGGCCGAGAGTAGAGAGACCTAATGTCTTTTCCTGGCTGTAGTCATGTGCCTGTCCCTAACTTTCTGTCCTCTCACTTTGCTTTACTCTGCCTTGTGTTTACCTGATAGTTCTTAATCTGACTTGCTTTCTGGAATGTGAACTCTATGACAGGGTAGATTTCAGGAAGCATTTTTTTTTTAAGAGTTTATTTATTTGACAAGACAGCATGAACAGGGTGAGGGGATAAGGAGAAGCAGCTTCCCCACTGAGCACAGAGCCTAATATGGGGCTTGATCCCAGGGCCCTGGGATCATGACCTGAGCCAAAGGCAGACACTTAACCAACCCAGGTGCCCCAGAAAGCATGTCTTAAATGAATGTCAGCCTTTGCCATACTAACCTGGGCTTGGAGTCCAGGACTTCTTCCAAACCTGTGTGCCTCAACACAGGACAAAAAGACCTGAAACCATGGCTCACTATCCCTGAAGTCAGATGGCTTTGCTGCCTTAGTGTCAGGCATGGGAGAAAGCGCAAGCCTGATTCACCATTCTGCCCAGTCTAAGACCTGAGCACCCTTCCGGCTGACATTGCTGTGTGTGTTCCTTAGCCCTCCTCTGAGCCTCAGGAGTACAGCTGTCAGCCAGTCTGGCACTGGAGCGGTTCAGACACCAGTGAGAGGAGGTCACACTCTTCTGTCCTCCTCTCCCAGGTCACCCTGAACAACGTGGAAGTGTGCAGTGAGAACATCTCCACCCTGAAGAAGACGCTGGAGGTATGGAGAAGATTATCAGCTACAACCTCTCTGGGCCTGGCTGTGGAGTGGTTCTGGTGGGGACTGCATTCCCTGGCATTGAGCTAGTCTTCCTTCAGAACACTTGAGGGGATTTG
>PITA01021355.1:0-32875 GCA_004023965.1 Spilogale gracilis
CCACCCACCCGTCCGCTCATCCATCCATTCATCCATCCCACCATCTGTCCATTCGTTCAACCACAACCCACTCATCCATCTATCCATCCCTTTATCCATCCACCCATTGCAGTATGTACTTTTTCCTGCCCCTGTTGCTATGTATTGGTGCTACAGTGGGGGAAAGGATAGCTGAAATCACAGGAGGAGATGGCCCGCCCTCCCCTCAGTAAAATAGAACTCTCAAGGACAGCTTTCCTGAGGGTGGCATTGGGGCTGAAGTGTGTGCAGTGGAAGGGTCAGGTCTGCAGAGGTGTGCAGGTGTCCTGATAACAGGCTCTGCCAACGCGCTATGGCGGGGAAAAGTTTCTTGGGGCTATCTGGGCTCGCAGGGGTCGTCCTTACGGGGGTGTGAGCAGGATGGCGAGTGCCTAGTCCCAGGGAGGTGGTGGGATAAGGCTGGAGCAGGAACTGGGCCCCCAGGGCCTCATGGTCCAAAATCAGCAGTCTGGATTTTATTCTAAACAAGGTTAAAAAAAACCAAGCGTCTGAAGTTTAGCAGAGGCTTCACCATGATGTATATTTTCGAGAAGAGCCCATTTACTGTTGCGCGAACAGTTGCCCTGCAGAAGGCAAGGGAAGCATGGACGCACACGGAGGTGTCCAGGGAGACACAGCCTGGACACAGCCGTGGGGATGGAGAGCCAGAGCCTGGCCGGGAGCCCACCTTGCTTCTGGGGCTGGGGCAGGCAGGGGGACGCCTGCGTTTCTGCCGAGGCCACCTGGGGGGCCGTGAGGACTGAAGAAGGCCATGGTCACGCGTGTGCTTTTAGGTGCAATACTGGCTCCTCCGCCTGCCAGACACGGTTGTGTTAAGGACGAAACGAAGCAGCAGCCTGGCCGCACAGCTTATGCAAATCCAGTGGCCATCACTGCTGTTATTTTCATTGAACATGGCAGTGAATTTTGATGGCTCCATTTAAAATGCATTATGAGCAGAGGACGGGAAGCAGATGCTCCGGGATGGCTTCTGAGCAGAACTCTACTCTTTCTTGACAGAGCACCGCCTGGGTACAAGCCTTCCCCTAATTTTAGCTCCCAGCACATTTGGGCTGGGAGGAAAGCTGAGAAGCACAGGTCACGGGTGTGCTAGCATTTGAATAATTCCGTCTCCGCATGCTGTCTTGCGCCTTACCGCGGGCCCTGGGAACTCCAGCTGCGGTGCAGAGATTCCGGGATGGGGCCGCGGCGGTGAGGGGGCCGGGGCAGCTGCGCAGCTGGCGGCTTCAGTCTGCCGGGGCTCCCAAGGAGGCAGCTCTGTGAGGCGGCGCGCGGTCCGCACGCCTGGCCCTGCGCGCCCCGAGTTTCCGGTTCCTACCGTTGTGCCTTCTGTTCCACCTTTAGCAGAAGGAACGGGACCTCTGTGCTCGCTGTGAGATTATGTCCTGGTATCTTTTGGGGAAAGCACGATGATCGGAATTCGTCTCTCCTGCCACGTGCTCAGGCTGTGTGCCCTGGGCTCTCAGGATTCCCCCTAGCAGATTGAAAACCTCTGGGACTCATGTCCCCGTCACCTAGCCAGCCAACTGGTCATCCTCTATCCATCCATCATTCATCCATCCATCCAGTCTCCCATCCATCCATTATTTATCCATTCACCTATTCCTTATGCATCCATCCATCTACCCATCCATCCGCCTATCCATCCATCTACCCATCCATCCGCCTATCCATCCATCTACCCATCCATCCGCCTATCCATTCATCTATCCATCCATCCGCCTATCCATCCATCTATCCATCCATCATCTGTCTGTCCATTCACCCATACATACCTCATCCATCCATCTGTCCACCCATACGTCATCGAGCCATCATCTACCCATCCATTCATCCCCCAATTCATCCTTTATCTTTCCCTCCTTCCTTCACTCTCCCTCCCTTTCTCCCACTCTCCCTTCCTTCCTTCCTTTCCTCCCTCCCTCCCTCCATTCCTCCTTCCTTCCTTCTTCCTTCCTTCTTTTTTTCCTTCCTTCTTTCCTGCCTGCCTGCCTGCCTCCTCTCATCCACCCATCCATCTGTCTGTGCTTTTCTCCCATACTTGTTGCAAGCTTATCCCATGCCAGGCCCGGTGCTCAATACTGAGGATGTGCCCTATACACAGAAGGCAGACTTCCTGCTAGTTATTCTTCCCACACTGTCTCCCATGAGGTTGAGGGCTGAGATTTAAACCTGGGAGTTCCTTCACTCTTGCTTTTGTTACCACTGTGCCCAACACCCAGGGGAGTATCATGATAAGCCCTCGGTTTTCTGGCTGCTCAGCGACCCGAGCTCCCTACAGAGCCACTGCTTTCTGTGTCCGCTGAGCCCTCTCACATCTTCTGACCAGCCTTTGATTCAATCCACAAATGAGATGTCAAATAGATGATTTCCCAGACTGAAATATTCCTGGTGATCACAATGTTCTGTTCATCCTGCCAGTAAATCAGCGTGGCACGTGTGGGGGGCTCCCAGGGAGACAGAAAGAGGAGCCCGCAGGGGGAGGGCACACCTGGTTTTTTTGGCCAGGCCCACAGGGGTGCACCTGATGCAGCCCCTCAGGGGTGCCCGGCAAAGGCCTGCGGAGCCTGGTGCATGGGCTGGGCTACGGGGAGGCAGGTGCTGGAGGAATTCTGCTCTGTAGGTACCACCTACCTGGGACCGTCTTGCGGGGCGGTAAGGTACAGCCCCGGTCTCACAGGTCGTCGCGAGAGTCAGGCCACGCCGTGTTGTTAGAAATACGCCTGGCCCACCACGTGCTCACCACACTTTACCGCCCTCTCGCCATCATCACTTCCGGGGGTCTGGGTTTGTCCACAGCTGGAGGAGTCGGGAATGGGATCCAGGTGGTGGTGGTCCTGGCCATCTGGGGATCGGGGACCCCTGGGGGTGGGAGTGGGCGTGGCACAGGAGGCAGGTGGGCGGGGCCAAGCTTGAAGGGCTTTGGGGTCCCTCCAGGCAGAGGGAGTCATGGAAGATTTCCAACAGATGCCCTTCATTTCCAGGGAGTCTGTCTTGCCTTGGTTGGAGGACGGGAGGAGAGGCTGGCTGAAGGAAGGGGTGTGCAGAGGTTGTTGGAACGGCTGAGAGGAGGGGAGCTCAGCAAGGGGTGTGGGGGCCAGAGGGGAGGACCAGGCATCCTCCGTGACCCGGGTGGGCTGCAGCCATGGGGGACTTGCTCAGAACCCCTCAGTTGTCCTAGCTCCCACACTTGGCGGCATCCAGAAACCTTGCCCCCAGTGCCCCCAGCCACTGAGATGTGATCCCATGGGCTCCCGGTACCTGCGTTTTCCTCCATACTGTCCGTGTTCACACAGTTCAGATCAGGGAGGAGGGCTGTGCAGGGGAAACCACTTTCGCTGCCCCCTCACAGTGCAGCTGATGAGAAGCAGGGGTGCCTGCCGTGCAGACATCTAGGGCTGCAGCTGCACCTGTTGGTGTCTGGCCAGATGGCCATTCTTTCTCTCTGATGGGTCACCAAGACCATCCATTTTTCTGGGACCGCAGGATATTTAGGGCTGGCTTCCAACAAATCAAAACTCAGTGGCCTGCGCTGCCGTCCCCCCCCAAGCAGGGCACTCCGTGAGGCGGGGCACCCTGCGCCGGAGGCCGGAGGCCCATCCCTTCACAGGATGGACAGGCCAGGGCGGGGCTCTTGGGGCGCACCTGCTCCCGGCCGAGGGCATTCCTCTGGGCTCTCCACTTGGGCACCTGGAGGTTTTCCCATCTGGATCTGTGGTTCCCGGTCTGAGGTTGAGCCCTCTGGGTGTGAGAGGATCCCCCGGGCACACTTCTGCAGCTCCCTTCCCGGAAGGGGCCTGGCCTCACCCGTGCCTGAGCTGCAACACTGGGGTCCGTGCCCAGCCCCCCTCCAGCCAGCCAGGCGTGTGCCTACTTCGGGGGCGAGGCTGGATCCAGGCCCCTGAGAGCCTGCCCAGTGCTCTGAGCTTACTTGACGCTTGCCGTGGGGGCCCCAGTAAAAAGCCACCAAGCTTTCTCGAACCAGAAACTGGTCACCTTCGCTTGGAGTTATGGCAACATTTTGGGGGGTGGTAGCAAGTGCCTTTGAGCCTTTATAGAATTCCACTCACTATCAAAAATGTATGATTCATTTATTGTCTACTTGATTTTTCTTAACAGAGAGGTAATATTTGATCGTCGCAGAAATTACACAGAAGCCATTGACAGTGTATATGCACTGAAAATTGCCCAAAGCCCCGTCCCTCCGTGGTGGCCAGCCTCTATTAGCCACTGAGATGTCCCCTTCCCGGGAGATTTCTCTTGTCCCCCCATCCCTGCCCCCGAATTCACGTCCACCCAGAACCTATGAACATGACCTTATTTGGAAATAAGAACTTCGCAATTTAATTAGTTCAGTTGAAATTAGGTCATACTGGATTAGGACGGGCCCTAAACCCAATGGCTGGTGTCTTTACAGAAAAGCGGGGGGATGGGGGGAGCTGCAGGCACAGAGGCCCACAGATACGCAGAGGGAAGGCAGGACAGAGGCTGGAGGGACCGGCCACAGCCCAGGGACACTGAGACCCCAGCAGTTGAAGAAGGCAGGAGGGATGGTCGCCCAGAAGCCCTGTGGGGAGCACAGCCCTGTGACGCCCCAGTTGGCTCTTCTGGCCTCCATATTGTGAGAGAATGTGTTTCTGTTGTTCAGAGAGGCCCAGAGTGAGGGGATTTGCATGGCCGCCCCCAAAACTAATTCAGAGACCACTCATCCAGAAAGGACATGCTCACGCCTTCTGCTCCGTGGTCACTGGGGCTGGGGCGTGCCTGGGGTGGAGCCTGGGAGGCGCACATCTGCAGGGTCGGGTCCTAACTGGAGCTGGCTGACCTTGGGTGTGTTGCTTGACTTCTCTGAGCCTGTCTGGCCCTCTGAGGATCCATCTCTTGATGCTGTCCTGAAGATTCGAGGACATAGGCCATTCTGACAGCTGCAGTAAAGTGCATGGAGTTTAGGGACGTGATGCTGAGTGAAATAAACAGACAGATACCATACGATTCTACTCATGAGGTCCCCAGAGTTGTCAGATTCATGGAGATGAGAGTAGTGCCAGGGCTGGGAGAAGGATGGGGTTCAGTGTCTCTTGGGGCACAGACAGTAGATGGTGGGCACCAGTGGAGGGATGGAGGTCAGTATCTCAGGGGACAGAGAGTGGACGGTGGGTGCCGGGGGCCGGGGAGGGATGGGGATCCGTGTCTCAGGGGGACAGAGGTTCCATTTGGGACGGTGGAAGGTTCTGGAGCTGGATGGTGGGCACGGTCAGGCACCATCAATGTGCTTTGTACATCTGAGCTATGCATTGAGTTGAAACAGCGAATTTTATGCTATGTGCATTTTACCACAATTGAAAACAATTTCTTTAAAAAAAAAAAAAGGTGCTGTAAGGGCCTGTCACCCCATCACCGGCCAGAAGACTTGAGAAGCGGCAGTTCTCTGAGAGTCGGGCGTGACGTTTGTGTTCGGCCATTGTTTGCCAGGGCTCCTCCTCCTGGCGGAGATGCCCGTGGGAACATCCGATCCAGGGAACAGCCCAGAATAGCGAGCGTGTGTGTTATCCTCGCGCTGTGGGTGCTTGAGGCTCCCGTCCGATGCAGGACGAGCCCGGGCCCCTCACTCCCTGGCGGGCCTGCCTTCGCCTTCCCCGTGGGGCGAGAGACCTTGTCCTGTGTGGCCGGGGACGAGACCGGGGCTGTGAGCCTGGACACGGGGTCCCACCCGGAGGGTGACCATGGGCGGCCTGCGTCACAATGGCCTGTGTGCCCGCTTCACGTCCCTCAGCCTTTCAGCGCTGAGCACGCGCACACACACGCATGCACGTCATGGGTTCTAGCGAGTTCTGTGGCTACTCCGTGAGACAGACCTCTGGGGGCGAATCCCATTCAAAACTCTGCCTGCTTTAGTCCCTTGTTGGACCCTTGGGATGCGTTTTAGAACATTAAAGGTCCTGGTAAGTCCTGCAATAAAGGAGGCCCCTAAGTCTGCATGACCTGACATTTCCCAGACTCGACTGTACAGTGTGTCTCGTGAGCTCCGTGGGACACACTTTGGGAAAACGACGCTGAATCAACCCTGGGGTGGGGGCCGGTTTCCCCTGCAGGGGTGCTCGGAGAGGGAGCCGCTTTCACACCCCCAGCCCCCAATTCCCCGCGGCGCCCAGGCAGGTGCTCTTAACCGCCCTGTAAGACACATTTTGATAAAATAGCAACGAGTCGGCATTTAAAATCAGGAGATTTCATGTAGAAATCCAGGGTTCTGGCTTCTTTTTTAGGAAGTAGTAATAATACTACTGTAGCTAAGAGCCTCGGGGAGAAACCACCGTCCTGGGAGAGTCGCCGTCCTTCTGGTTCGTGGGCCACAAGGACAAGAGCAGGGGGCCTCGTGTTCTTTCCAGCAGCTGAAGGTGGACAATAGCCATTCCCAGCCCCTGCAGGCCGCCCAGTCCCCAAGTCCTGCCCCGCCCTTGCCCCAGCTTTGGTCTGAGCCTTCCGATGGGCCCTGGGCTGGCTCGCGGGGTTCAGGGCTGGGGCTCACTCCCAGGCAGAGCCGAATCAGTCTGTCCCTCTGAGGGCTGCCGGTGCGTTTGCATGGCATCAAGGCTTCGTCCGTGAACGTGGGCCGTGAGCGGGGAAACTGGGGGGCTGCTGCTTTATGCTCGGGATGTCCAGGCGGGCCTCAGGGCCAGTCCCCTTTCCAGGGCTCTTTAGTGGGGTGGGGGCGGTCCCGTCCTGGGCCATGACCTGGAAGCCAAGCATACCCCCCGCCCCCATTCCTAACACCAACAGCAGCTCTGGGGATGGGCACAGTGATTCTTGGCACGTTTTCTGTTCCCATGTGACCAGGCCTCACTCAGGGGGCCCCGTCGTCAGAACGGTGCTGACAGGGGCTGGACATTGCCACGCCAAGTCGGCAGGAGGGACGGCCGCCCGTAGGGGCCCTGACGTGGCGGGATCTCTCAGTTGAGGCCTAGAGCCGAGGGCTGTGCCTCAGTCTCCCCAAGACCCTTCCAGATTCTGCACGGTGGGGGCCTTTCCTCCTGCTGGGCCTGTGCCCCATCCGTAACGTCAAGGGTGCGGCCTTCTGTTTGCAGAGAGAGGAGGCCTGGCCCGTGCAGGGGCTTCTCGTGTGAACGCAGATAAATCCCCAAAGAGCGGCTTGTGCCCTGAGCACGTCCTCTGTGCCAGCGCCGGTACCAAGGCTCCACGTCTGGATGACCCCATTCCACGCTCACAGCACGGACCCGGGGGCAGACGCGCCAGGGGCACGAGTGTGCTGGTTCCCATTAGGACACAGACACCCGGGCCTCGGCCTGCATCTGGGCTGTGCGGCCTTGGGCGGGTTTCTGAAGCTCTGAGCTGAGGTCATCTCCGTGGTCTCACGCCTTGTGGGGCCGGTGCAGTGGTCAGACATGTCACCACTCATGTGGGCTTCCTGGAGGCGGCGCAGGGGGAGGAGGGCTCCTGCCCAGCTGGTCCAGGCTGCCCAGTGTCGTCGGGCCGTGTTCATTGTTCACAGAGGAACGCCCTGAGGCCTGGGGCTGCCCTTGGCCGCACATTTCCCCAGGGAGATGAGGACCAGCCCCGGCTTTCCCGCCCCTCTGTGCCCTGCGTGCTGTCTGACTTCAGGGAGCCAGGGACAAGCACTGGCGGCTTGTGTCCAGCATCACCTCCCGTGGTGCCCATCTTCAGCCGTGAACCAGTGGGACGTGCTGATTACGGCAGGTGCCTGCTCGTTCACAGAGGGTCTCTGATTCCTCATTTCATGGGGCTCCTCTCTCTTTCGTCACAGACCTCCTGTTTCTCATGGGGATCGCACTTCATAGGTCCCCCCACAGTCCTGCCGCAGCACCCCGGGACAGTCCTGTAAGTGATGGGGGCGTGATGACCTGCCCTCCCAGCACCCTGCCTTTGTCCTCATTGGAGGCCTGTGCAGCGGGGAGGGAGAGCGTTCGCGCACTGGCCTGGAGGTCTGCAGGGGGCTGCCGTCGCTGCAGTGAGCTCCCCGCCCCTGCGAGGAGGGGTCTTGAGTGGAATCCTATTCCCTCAAATAATCCACTCACTGCTGATAGTCTTGATTTTCTGAACATACTGTTCCGTGGTTGAAACACATTTTCTTTATTTTTCACTCCAGAAAAGAATTTTTTTTCTTTTAAGGAGAAAAACAAAAAAACAAAAATCTTGGTTGCAATTGCCTCGTCGTATAAACGAGTGTCACTCTTCGGGGGAAAAGCAAATTTGCGACACGTGTGTCCAGAGCCCAGACACGGGCACAACCTCTGACCCGGCAGGCCTGTCCCCAGGAACAGAAGCCGAGGGAACAATCCGCGAGAAGGAAAAGATGTTTGCGGCGGCGTTGCTTCCCAAAGTCAGAAGCCAGACCCTGCCTCCGCCGGCTGTAGGGGACGTGTCCCCGTCAGGACCATACGCCGACTCTGCCCACGCCCCGGCGGGAGCACAAGCTCTCAGGAACGCCTTGCAAAAGCAAAGCTCACGACCACATGTCATGTCGCTGATGCCTAAGGGTGTCCTGAATCCCATGGCTCGGGGGACAACGGGTCAGGTTGGGAAATGCGTGTGGCCCCCGAAATGGTCTCCTGGTCGTGAAGGTTGGCCACGGGGCCGAGTCTGAGGGTTTGGGGAGAGCCACATCCGTCCCCCAGAGGGAAAGCTGCAGGATGGTTTCCAGTATGAACGGCGTGGTGGCAGCTCCGAGCGGCTCAGGTTTTATTCAAGGGAGTAGTCTGCTGACCCAGTTAGGAAGTAGGACGTGTAAACGGAGCATTCGTGAGATGAGCCGGTGCCGTGCAGGGACCTCTGTGATGGGGACGGTGGTGCTGGAAGATTCTGCCTGTGCAGAGACCTGAGTGAGGGCTGGCAGTGGGTTGGCGTGGGGCCGTCGCCCAGGCCGACGCGGAGGGGCCGTGTCGTGGCCCCTTCCCAGGAGGGCTCGGGGGTCTTTGGGGAAGTGGCAGGGGGGAGGAAGGTGGACCAGCCATTCATCCAAGACGGCGGAGCTTGTAGGCCTGGGTCCGGCGCCAGGGAAATCTGTGATGCCCGCAGGCACCTGCCCAGGCGGCCGGAGAGGTTTTGCTGAGAAGCATGGACTCGCGGGCCCTGGGAGGATTTGGGGAGGCTGCTGGCTTGGGCTGCCAAGTGAACACCCCAGACGCGGCTCATGCAGCAGAGACTCGCCGCCTCCCGGTCCCGGAGGCTGTGAGCACAGGAACAGAGGCCCGGGGCGCCCGGGGCCAAAGCAGCCCCCCGTGCAGATGAGACACTGACCCTCTGAGCCGTCCTAGGACACCACGGAAAGGTCGCCAGCCTGGCCGCCCTCCTGCCCCACCCTGAGCCTGCGCAGCAGAGGGGGTCATGCTGGCTGGCCGGAACCTTCCAGAACTGTGCCTGCTCCTCCACCCACCTCTGTGGCTTTTGCAATAAATTGCTCGGTCAGAGGCAGACTAAGTGACCATGTGGCGCGGTGTGCGGTGACTGTCCCCTTTGACCCTGGGGCTCTCCCCTGCCCCCACCGTCCCAGGCGCAGGCAGACCAGAGTCCGCACCCAAGTCTGGTCCCGGTGTTTCAAGTGTGTCACTGAGCCTCCCCAGTGAGTCACTGGGGGCCTCTCTTGTGCCCACGCGCCCAGGCCAGGGACTTCCCTAGAGAAGTCCCTGGGGGTGGGGGGGAGAACGTGAACTCCCAGGCTGTCTCCGATTGGCCGGGGGCCTCCGTCCCATCTTCTTGTCCAGCGTCCTGGATGACCCCATTCCACGCTGGGGGCTGTTCCTAGGCCAGGGCCTGAAGGCAGAGGCTTGGGCGAGAGTTGCAGGGAGGACCCTGGGCCACCTTGTGCATGCTGGGCAGCGGGAGCCCTGCTTGCTGCCCTGTGGGACTCACGGCTGCCCTCCTTCAGCCTTCAGACAGGACGGACTTCTTCCCTGAGCATGAAATGAGCCCTGAGCTGCTCGGAGAAGCTCGGTTCTAATAAAACGGGTGCCTGTGCCTTGGATCTTGGACTCTGTTCAGTGAGGGCTGCAGAGGAGCCCAGGGACCCACACTCACTCAGAGCAGGCGCTCACCGGCACCAGGATGCAGACCCTCCCCTCCGGCTCTTCTCTCCGCTGAACAGGTCCCAGAAAGGGCTGACTGTGAAGGACACCGGAGCCTTGAGTACAGACTCAGAGAGGTCATGAGGTTGCCCAGGCAGGCCTCAGCACGGGCTCAGTGAGGACTGGAGGCTTGCAGGACCCTCGCGGCAACCGTGTGGCCTGGGGGCTCCGTGGCTCACGTTCCGGCCCCTCATGCCCCCCCACAGTGAGTCTGCAGGGTCGTGTGGATGGCCCCGGCCGCCCCCACGCAGGACGGTGCTCTTTCTCGCAGAGTGGCTTGTCCTCCCAGCTTGTGTTTTGGCCCCAAGTCAAGGGAAGGCAAGACTGACTTCGAATGTCCTCAGACACGAGAGAACATGAGAGAGTTTCAAGTCTTGTCCTGACAGAAGCTGCTGCCGGGGATGGGCCAGGGCCCCGCGAGCCGTCCAGGGTGGCCTGCATGTTCTTGCCGCCGAGCGAGTCCGGCCGTGGCTCCCGTGTGCGCGGGCTGCGGAGCAGAGCACGGAGGCGGAGGGAAAGGGTGCACAGCCTCGCGGCCACGCGGACCCCGACTGCGGGACCTGGTGCAGGCACCCGGGGAGGCAAGGCTGGAATTCCAGGCCCGTGTGCAGGGCTCGGGGCGTGGGCTCAGCCGCTGGGTCAGGGATGGCGCAGGGGCAGATGCCGCGGCTTCAGAGCCAGCCCACGTCGGGCTGGTGAGTGACCTCAGGCAAGGTCCTGATCCGCTCGGCCCCGGGATGCTCCAGTGCGTGGCGAGGGCGGGAGTCGGCACCCTCTGTGCTCTGGCCCGAAGACGGACCGACGTTACCCGGTGTGCCGTGGGCTGCGGTGGTCGCTCTGTGCTTATCCCTAGACCCCGTGTCTTTTCCGCACCCCAAGCCAGAGCCGCGCGAGCCAGGGTGCTTGCAAGCCCCTCCCCCCACGCCGGGAAGCTTGCTCGAGTCCCTCAGCCTGCACGGGGCTGACCTGAGCGTCAGAAGTGCCCCAGTGTGTGGCAGGCTGAGACCCTGGGGCCCAGGCTGTGCGTCTGCAGGCTCTGGCCTCCCCGAGCGGCCCCTGAAATCCTGCTGGCAGCCTGGGGGGCCCTCTGCTCCTCTCAGACAGGGATGTTCCTCACTGCAGACGAGGTCCTTGGGTTTTTCACCAGGGGAAACATTAGAGGGCTTTTCCACTCGGCTCCTTACTTGACATATGGGGAAACCGAGGCCCAGGGAGGCAGGGACTCACGGCCGAGCAGAGGTGAGATAGGGACACACAGATACCGAGTCAGCCTATTCCTTCAGCATCCTCTGCCCCTGACCGAGCCATGTGCTGGCTTCCCTGGTGAGTGTCACCGGCCGGGCTCCTCTGTCAGCTGGGACCCTGAGAGGACGTGACAGTGAGGCCAGCGCAGCCCTGGACTGACTGGCCTGGGGGAGTGAGCTCCAGGACTTCCCTGGGTCTCAGGCTCCATGTCTGTAAGATGGGCACAAATGCACCGTCTCACTGGGCCATACAGAGAAGGACACGTGTCTCAGGCCCATCAGTAGGGGGGAGCTCAGCCACGGGAAGCCACGGTGATGGCGCCGGGGTTCACGTCCAAGGAACGACTATGCTACCCCTGTCCTCGGAGCCCTTCACTCTGTTCTCCTGGATTGTTTGTGCCGCCACCCCGTAGGGAAGCCCGGGGTCTGTGCCCGTGGCTCCTCACCTGCTGGCCAGCCTGCGCCATGTCTGCCATCCCCTCCTCCCTGCTCCCCTGTCCTGTGGGGCTGGGCTCCTCTTGGATTTGGGGTTTTCCCGACCATGGTGCTTAATAGGAACTATGTTGCCAGCTCAGCCCTGCAAGAAATTCATCTGAAGGTTAAATTGGTCACCAGGGCTTAATTAGTTCCTAAAATACGAGCCTGCAGCAGGGTCTGCTCAGCGAGGCGATGAGCCAGGTGGGGACTGACCCGCCGCTCACTCAGCACTGTGACTCGCTCCTCCCTTTCCGGGACTTCCCAGCACCTGCACGAGTACCCACCAGGTGACATCTTGATCTGAGACGTGGGGCCCCACCTTTGCACCTGCCTGTACCTCCAGGTGCTCAGGGTTCACAGAAATCAGATTCGGGGATGTTGAAGTGTACCGTCGCAGGGTCTGCGAGGCCTCCAGGTGGGCTGCAAGGATATCGGGGTGCCTGAAGCTGTTGTTTGCCCCGGACCTCTCTGCTCATATGGCCGGTGGTCAAGGCCCCCAGCCCTCCTCCCCCGGGCCTCTTTGTGCTCTGACACTCACACTGTCTCCCCACTGGGCACACCTCCTGCCTCCAGACACGGCGATCAGGCACTCACTGCTGGATACTGTGTGCGCACGTGTGTGTGCGCACATGTGTGCGTGTGCATGTATGCGCATCTGCGTGTGTGCGTGTGTGTGTGCGCCCTGGTGCAAGCGTGCGACGGGGTGGGGAGCACCTCTGTGTTACTATGCGTGTGGGAGCCCATGACTTGTGCCTTCCGGTGATGGCAGCGCGGCTCGGGTCCCGGGTGCCCTCCTGCTGCTAACAGTGGCAAATTCTCACAAAAATAGCAACTTAGGTTTGTAGGCTTTGGCGGGAAACCAAGGCAAGCGGAAGTCCAGGCCCTCAACAAAAGGGGTGTCTGCCAGATGAGATGTGTGTTAATGAGGGATCCCCTTGACAGAAAGTGAGTTGAGTTGAGAGTTCAGTGGTTATGGGTTGGGGTTGGGGCTGCCTGAGTGGCTAAAAATAGAAACAAGAAGTCCTAGAAAGGGAAGAACCCAAAATCTGCACATAAACTCCTCCTCAAATCCTGGACTGATTTCTAAACTAGCATGTGCCAGACGAGAGTCCAAGGGTCCTAGTGGAACACAGTAGCTTAAATCTTGGACAGCTGAGGGGAGACTTGATTTGTCCCCCCATGAGAGAGACAAGTGTTAAGTTGAGCCCTGCCTCATTTGAGGGCCTTGGCAAATATTCTGGGTTTTCTGACAGAAGCTCAGAAGGGCCCGTGAGGTCAGACTCTTATCCCAAGACCAAACCAAGAGATTCCTCCCCCCCACACACACACAAACCTAAAGCCACATCTTCAAGAATGGCATGGTTCTGCCAATAATTCTATTCCCTGCTAGAAAAATTCACTACTCTTCAGAGAAAAGGAACAGAATCCAGAATCTCCATAACATTTTGAAGACAATGGCTGACGCAGAATCAAAGATTACTAGGCACTGAAAAAAGCAGGGGCAGGAGGGGGGATGAATGTGGTGTGCAGAGAAGGTCATAATTATTGGAAGCAGACAAGACAGGCTTTGAAATGGCCAGTCGGGGACCTAACAGGACTAGCACCGATATTCACGAGCTCCCACTCTGTTCTGGGCCTTGGGCTGTAGCCTGAAGAAAGGTGTGCCAGCCCCCTCTTCTGCCCCATGCTTTCCAGAAAGATCTGGTTGTGAAGAAAGGGGACTAGCGGTAGGCAGGGCTCCAGAAGCTGGCCCTCCGTGCAGTGAGGCCCAGTGATGACTCAGCTGCCAGGTCCGGGACGGGAGGTGGAGAGGGGCCGTCCGTTTCTTCACTCCTCTGCTGAGTGAACATAGGAAGCCAAGATACTTGTGGCGGTCTGAGCTGCGTGCGATGATGAAGGACACAAAGGGCAGACTCAGCCCCTGCCAATGTTTTCCTGGGGGGAAAAAGACAATACAAGCAAACTCATAAATAGTGTGATTTCCAGTATTGATCAACGCAGTGAAAGGAGCATGAGGAGGGGCTACGATGGAGGAAGAGAGGAAGGATGGCCGAGGCACGTCTCTGACAAGGTGACCTTGAGAGTGAGGGCTGGGGCTTGGACAGAGCCAGTGCGGGAAGGGCGGGCGACCCTGTCCAGTGGAGGGTCCGGCAAGAGAAGGGCCAGTCGTGTGTTCGGGGCATCGGGGGGGCTGGCGGGGGCCTGTGTGGGTGAGGGGCAGTGTGGAGGGCCAGGGGCCCGGCAGTCTTGTCCTCAGGTCTCTGGGGCGTCCAGAGGGCCGAGTGACGTGGTCTGCCTGTGCGGTGCTTCTGTCCGCGCGGGCTGCTCTACCCAGGCACCAGAGGCTGGCAGCTAGGGTCACCGTTCTGGAGGTGACCGCGCCCGCCAATTCCGTTCCTGGTTTGCAGACCGCCCCTTGCTCGCCGTGTCCTCACGCAGCAGAGACACATCGTCTCTCTGATCCCAGCCCAACACCTTCCTCTGGGGGGGGCTTCTGCATAGGGACGTGGCATGGGGTCACTCTGGCCACCCTCTGGCCGGCTCTCCAACAAACCCCGGACGCATGGGTGCTCTGGCTGCGGTGGCTTTCTGTGTGTGGACCTGGCCCCTCATGTCCAGAGTGCTCACGTGTGATGGAGGCAGGGGCTTGTAGGGCACACCCGCCCCGGTGGCTCACGGGGGGCCAACAGGCGCTGTGGACGCATCCGTTCCCTGGGCTCCCCTGCAGCTCGGACCCACTGGGTCCTCTGTGGGAAGTACTTCCCTCTGCACCTGGGGCTCCGTAGTCGTGGGAATGACCCCAGTGGGTTCTGGGTTCTCTAACTCCCCTTGGGGCAGGTGCTCAGGCCCGGCGAGGCACCGTGATGTGCCTGAGGTCACAGGCGGTAGGGGCGGGCACAGGACCCGGTCCTGACTCCCCAAACCCACGCTTTGCTGCTCCTGGTGGCACTCCAGGAGGCAGGTGCCTTTCCCACCTCTCCCACTTGGGAGCTGAGAGCCAGGCTTCCCGTGGGCCCCCCGTGGGCGAGCCAGCCCGCTGCCCCGAGGGCTTGCCTCCAGCCTCTGGAACTCAGGCACCGTAGTCCACGGTGGGAAACCGAGCGGAACTCCTACCTGAGTTTCGGGGAGGCCCTCCTCCACCCTCCTGGAGGGGAAGGAAGTTGGCAGGCAGCCCACATCTGGGGGCCCTCTCAGATACCTTGCGAGCCCAGCATGGTAGGGGCTAGTGTCCCCACGTTCCAGATGGGGACACTGAGTCCCACCTTGAGTCAGAGGCTAACCCGGGATTCAGCTCAGACTCTGCCATTTGGTAATAGACAGGAAATGGGAGCCAGTCGGAATCCGCTCCTGTGGAGAGGGGCTAGGCCTGCCCCGTGCCGTGGGTGACCGTGCCGTTTCTGGTTGGTGCAGATGGTGATCGGATGTTCCCTGCAGACTGAGATTTGCACCAGAGCCTCCGGACGTCCTGCCCTGCCTGGGGAGTGGGGGAGGGGTCCTAGGGTCATTCTTGGGGATCAGGGCTGGGGCTGAGAGAGAGGGGCAGGGCAGCCACGGTGCTGGGGGCTTCAGAGGTGGAGTTCCGGCACCGTGCTCGCACACCCATCCGTCTGCTCCGTCCGCAGCCTCCCTAAGCTGCCATGGGGACTCAGAGGTGTGCCTGGGCCCCCCAGCCCAGGAAGCCCTGTGGAGGAGGAAGGTGGCCCCTGGTGCAGCAGGTGCTGGCCCCGCCCCGGTGATGGCGGGCGCGGGGGACACTGCGCTGCCTCTGCAACGGCTGGGGGCTGAGGGCGAGCCTGCGCTGCCCTCAGGGCTCTGAGCCTCAGTTTCCCCTGTAAGAGGCCGTTGCACCTCCCAGTCAGAGCAGCTTGCTGGGCACGCGGTGTCTCTGGGACTCGGTGGTGAAGCCCCAGCTGCGTAGAGGGAAGGGTAAGAGGCTGATCCTTCTACGGCGCTCCTTGGGGACCACCCCCCTCTTGGTCAGCCCCCAGTCAACGCCCCCAAGCCCTTCTCCCTGCCCCCTGTGACCTTAGCCGGGGTCACTGTGTCAGGAAACCAGTTAGTGGCACATGCAGGGTGCCTGACCCCGGCCACCGCCGGCACAGAGCCTGACCCGTCCCCAGGGGGAGACCCGGACCCTACAGGGCTTCGGGGGACCCCCGCGTCGGGCGCCCTTTGCCCGGAGTACCCACGGAGCTCAATGGAGCCTCGGAGCTCCACTTCCCTCAATGGCCCGGCCGCCGGGACCGTTACAAATGCTGCCGGCACCTCCGTCTGTTCAAAGACAACCCCACACTGTTGCCGACGTGCCTTTTTATATCTCGTGTTATTTATAAAAGTATGATTCATTTAACAATTATTGTGAGATGGAGAAAGGTTGCAGTTATCTAAAGCTACGCGAGAAGGAAGCAGGCTCTGCTGCTTGGGACCAGGTGGGGGTGGGCAGGAAGACCGGGGTCCCGCCCGCCCCTGCTCCCGGCTCAGCCGCACGCTCCCGCTCCTGGCATTTTGCTTTGGCTTCGATAACATAAAATGCTGGGTGTAGCTTGTGGGGGGGGCACTGAGACCTTCTGGAGTTTTGTTTTTTCCTCTTAGCCCCCCTTGGGTCCCCTCTCTGAGAAGAGGCTCGAGGCACCTCCGTGAAATTGTATTAAGGAGAAATAGGCTCAGTTCCTCTTCCTGTTTATCCAGCCCTGTCTCCATGCCAGCCTGCTCTCCCTTCTCCCCACCCCCGCCCGCAGGAGGTGAGGCCAGGCCACTGGAAGAGAAGGGAAGCCGCCACCCTCTGGAATTTCAGGGTCTTGGAGAATTCATGCCCGAATCCCAGCCTCGTTGGCTCTATAGGTCTGGGTCTCAGCGGCAAGCAAGGGACCCTTCTGACTTGTTGACACGGGAAAGGAAGGTCTGAGCACACCCGGGAGGCCAGCCTGGTGTCCGGTGGCCCCGGCTGCTCTGGGAAGCCAGCACCTCCCCAGCGGGGTGCCCATCCACACCACCCGGCTCCATCCTCCTGAATCAGAGCTCTGGCCCGTGCATGTGGTCGCCTCCAGCCCCAGCTGCAGGGAAAGCTGAAGGAAAGAGCCAGAACTCCCCACAACCCACCAGGCAGGCAGGACTTTGGGCAGAGACGGGCACAGTATGGACTTTGGGGGCACCAGCCTGACCGACGTCTGGTGCGCCTCTCCTTGGCGTGTGGGGAATGTGGCCCTGGAACTCGGCAAGGCAGGCTTCCTCCGGGGCCCAGGGGCGTCCGAGGGGTGTGGACAGCACGGGGCAGGACAGGACGGAGAAGCAGGTCAGCCTGGTGCGCCGGGAGAGCACCTCCGGATGCTCGGAACAGAGTAGAAGCTGGGGGTCCCCCTGTCTCCCTTGTCGTTTCCTTCATGCTTCTGTCGCTTCACTCCCAGAGCTGTAGGGGGGACCTCCGGTTTGCAGGGTGAGGGGGTTGCTGGGCATCAAACCTGTATCCAGAGAGCTCCAAGTCCCCAAGGAGGGGCCTCTCCGTGGCTGCATCAGGGCTCCTTACAGACACGGAGCAGGGCCGGGGCGGGAGAAGGCCTTGCTCTCTGCCGGCCGGTCTTTGAAGTGAAATGCATTTCTTCAGTGACTGCTGGCAATCATGACATCCAGGCACCATCACAAATATCGTGTGGCTTGGTCCTCGCGACCCTCCTGGGAGCGGCACCGTTCACGCCCCATCTGACGCGTGAGAGGCGACTTCCCCGGGGTCGCAGGGCTGGGACGTGGTCGGGCTGGGCTTCATCCCCGGAAGGTGAGCCTCGCCTTTCAGATGCGAGCTCAGCCCATCCCAGCCAGTGCCAGGAGTGAGATGAGTTGCTCCCACCTACAGATGGGGAAACTGAGGCTGGGGTACCTCGCCAGCCCCCAGCCTCCGAGGGAGTAAGATGCAGGGTGAGCTCCTACCTCAGACAGCGGGGGTCCCACATCCCTGAACCTGGGGTCAGACCATGGCCGGGGGCGGGGGTAGGAAGGGGCAGGCTGATCGTGGGCACCGAACGGGCACCATTCCCAAGACCCCCCGGCGCAGCAGACTCCGTGAGGCATGTTCATCGCACCTGGTGTGTCCTCCCCACCAGGACTTGGGAGCGCCTTGAAATGTTCTGATGTGCGAAGAGCCTTTTTTTATACAAGAAATGAAATTATTTTCAGCCTGTTGTCAGGCAGTTGTCAAAGACGTGGCAAATAAAGGGCTCTGAGCGGGAGGGCTTGGGAGGGCTGGATCGGAGCTCGAGGCAGGCTGGTGGGGCCCGTGCGGCAGGGGCGGGGGGCGCTGGGGGCTGGCTTTGGGGGCTTTCTTATTTACTGTTTATTTACGTATTCGTTATTTTGTATTTCTTACGGCAGTTAGCGCTGGAGTTGGGCTGGGTGGGACAAGCTGGTGGCCAAAGGGCCCGGCCAGGAGGCTGACCGTTGGGGGTTCCTTTTGGGTTGATCCTCTTCCTCCTGGAAGGGGTATGGAAAGGCCTCCATCTGATTTTCTTCAGACGCTCACTTGCCCTTTAGGGCGGCGGGGCCAGCAGGTGGACGGAGTCACCGCCTAGCATCCCAGCTCCCTCTGCTGCCACCTGCCTCCCCCCAGCTGTCCTGGGCTCTGGGCTGTGACAGGGCAGCCGTGAGGCAGGGCAGTCTGACCCCTGCGGACAGCGCTCAGCTCATCCCGGGAGCCCTGCGTCTGGAGTCAGGGAGCCTGATGGGGACTCCGCAAGAATGTTCCCGCTGTCTGAGACCCATCCCGGGACCTCTGGAGGCCGCAGGGAGGAATGAGTGTGCAGAGTTCGTCCTCCACCTCTGTGTCCCTCTGTCCCTGCTGCCCCAGCTTCCTAGAGGCCGGCGTCCGTGCCGTGGGCCGGGCCTCGTGGTCTGAGCGTGAAGGGTGGGGTGTCTGTCGGTCTGTCTTCCCTGAGGATGGGCCGACGTCGATAAGCACGGGTCTGGCAGCAGGACCGCCCCACGCGTGTGACACGTGGGACCGTGCTCTCCGTCTTCACGCAGCCCTGGGTCACCGCGGGAGGGTCCGGACCAAAGCACCACCACTGGCCGCCCTTCCCGCAGGTCGCCTCCCATCCCAGCCTTGCGGGCAGGCGGACTTCAGCTGCGCGTGCTCATGAAAGACGGGTCAAGCACATTGACGCTTGTGTCGTGGGTGACCCCCGCCTGTCGCTCTCCAGTAACGGTGTGCATGGAAAAGCATGGCCTAGGGCACAGGGTGGAAAGTGCCACCGAGGAGACATGTGGCTGTATGTGTGTTGGGGCATCATCTCTGCTTTTAGCACCACGCCTTTCCCTTCCCGTTAGTGCATGGCAGGCACGAGCCTGTTTCCGTGTGAAGGGATAGGACACTCGTACATGTGGGTCCAGGGCCAGCATTCACCTCCGTGGTGGGGAGGCCGTGGCCCGTGTCTGAGAGCAAGAAAACTGTGTATAGATAGTGAGCTTACCGTCGCTGGAGGTAATCAAGGAGAGCATGCCTGCCAGTGGGGAGGAGACCTCAGATGGTCCAGGTGGGTGGATCAGGAGGTGGGATTTTGTAGGGCAGAGCCCGGGCTACGTGGCCGGCCTGCACATGAGTCCGACAGGGAGACTGTTCCTAGATTCCCAGCAGTGCATTAAAGGAATGGGAGGGGTGTAGAAAGAAATCCTGTGGCTAAGGGGTGTTTCCTGCAGTTACTCCAGTCTTGTTATGTCCAGAGTCCAGTCTTGCTCCCCCAACCAGCCACGTGCGCGGCCCGAGAGGGAGACTGGGGATCTTGTCTGTGCCGTTCGCTGCTGCGTCCATCTGTGGCCGGCACGAAGCCTACGATTCCGCCAGCCCAGATGGGGTGGGGCAGTGGACCTGGCATGGAGAGCCTGGCTGCCCCTCTGTCTCCAGCCGGCCGCCCGTGTCTTGGTCGTGGGCCTCCGGGCCTCGCCCTGGCGAGGCTCCCTTCCGTACGAGCCCCAGGGCCCTGCCGTTTCCTGCCCCGGCTCCGGCTTCGGGCAAGTGCACGTGAGGAGCCATTGCTCCCATGGGAGCGACAGGGGGCTTTGCTGGGGCTTCCCTGTCTGGGCCACGTGTCAGTGCCATCTGGGGGTCTCCTGCTCCCCAGCATAGGAGAGGGCTCCGTCTTGTTCCCTGCCTTCTCGAGGTAGGAAAGGTGCCGGTTTTTCCCAGTCCATGCCCCGGGAAGCCGCTTCTTCCCCATGCCCTTCATCCAAGGTCAACAGCAGGGGCACAGAGGACGTCTCCAGAGACAGTCCTGGCCTTTGGCGAGGTGCCACCCCCACGAGCCCCGGTGCACGCCCCTCCCCCACTCTGCGGCTGGCAGTGAGGGTGGCGAGGGGACTTGGCTCGGGATGAGGCTCCGTGCTTCTGGGAGGGTACCGACCAGAGACAGATGGAGGAGGGTTGAGCAGCGCTGAGCCTCCCACTCTCCCAGAGGGTTCCCTGAGCTTTGGCGAGCTCTCAGGCCTCACGTGGCAGGGCCCCATGAATCAAGGCACCGTCACCTCGCAGACCCCAGCATGTCTCCCCGGGGGGCACAGCAGTGGTCTCCCCGCGTGGGGGCAGCCGTGTCCTTTTGGTGGCACTCGGCACCTGAGGGAGAAGCATCTAGAAAAGGTTCAGCCTTGCCCCACGTGTCCACGGACGCTGAGGTCCTCCAGCGCCACGAGTGGTGGGGTCTCTGATGATAAGATGTGCCAGAGGCAGACGCGTTTCTCAGGGCACTCCTCAGAAACAGGTGGCGCTCCGCCGCGCGGGTTTACGACCCAGCGTGGTGGGGGAGGGGGTCACCTAGGGCCGAGTTTGGGTGCAGCTGAGCGATTTGGGGCGTTGTGGGTGTAAGTGAGAGACGATACTTAAATGAGCAGCTACTTGAGCGCCTGCACTGGCCGTTCTCTCCCAGCACACGGAGAGGCCACCGGGCCAGGCGTCCAACTCCTTGGGCCGTCCTTCCCAGGCAGACGCTCCGAACGCTGCCGTTCCCGGTGACCCAAAGTATGTCGACCACATGGAATTCCAGTGACACGTTCCCGTTGCTTTTTCCTCATCCCGTCTCATCTCGCGTGCGTTCTCTCTCTCTCTCTGTCTGTCTCTCTCTCTTTTTAATTTCGGAAGCAGTTCTCTTGGCAACGGAGAAAACGCACACTTAATTACAGCCAAGCAGCAGGTGCATTGGGCGACGGAATCGGCTCCCCGGGATGCTCCATTTCGTTTTCGGGAAGCCCTCTGTCCTTGTCTAGAAACAGCCCCGTGCACCTGCTGCCGGGCACGCGAGCCCGCGGCCCCTTCTTCGGGCGCTCCTCCGATAGGACTCTCCCGGGGTCTCCCAGACTTCTCTCGGGGTGGAAATGCTCAGGACACGTGCAGAGGGGCTCTGAAGACACTCACTCTGATCAGCTGCCTGGAATCAGGGCGAGTCAGGGCTCGGTGGCATTTTGTGCTTTCTCTCTCTTTAAAAAAAAGGAAGAAAAAGAAAGAGAAGGGGGGGGGAGGAAATCCTGTTTTCTCCAGGGTAGTTACCACGATGGGGTGAGCCAGAGAAGGAACAGGTACTTGTGTCTGATTCCTTCCAGCGGAAATCTGGGTCACGCTCAGAAACCCCCGAGTGCCGGCGAGGGCTGCCCAGTTCGTGTGGGTCTGGGCTGAGGCTTCTCGGGAGCTGGCTGTTTCGTCTCGACTTCCTCGCTGCACCTGCCAGTGGACGACCAGCGTCACAGAAAACTTGGCTTTTTCTTTAAAAATAAAATTTGGAGAGCACGGGGCGTCCTCCTTAGCGCCCGGCGCGTCTGAGCCGAAGCGGCCAGAGCAGCAGCCCACCCACGTTGGCTGGGACGGTCGGGGCGCGGGCTCGCGGATGCCTGCGGGGTTCCCTGGCCCCGGGCTGGAGGATGCCTGACGTGCGCTCACCCTCCTCCCAGATGCACTGATCACAAAAGCAGAGTGGCCTTGCTCACATGACGGACGCCTGCAGAGGAAGCAGGGTTTGAGAGCAGCCCCAGTCTACGCACGGTTGGTTCCCAGCTGACAGACAGAGTATGGGGTGGGCTTTGTCGCCAGCACGTTGGGTCTGGCATGCCCAGCTATGCTCGGAAGCACGCAGTGCCCAGACGCCCGCCGCCGCTCCCCGGGTCCGAGCCGCTCCAGCGCCGAGGGGCCGGGCAGCCCTCCTCTCCTTCCTCCCATCCGAGAAGGTTATATAATGAGCGGACTGCTGCCAAAGTCGGAGGGAAAATGAAGTCTTTGTTAAATGCCTTCACCAAGAAGGAAGGTAAGGGAGAGCTGTCGGGAGCGCGGTGCATGGGAATGGGCAGTTTCTGACTGCTTCTCGGCGGGGAGCCGGGGACTCCGGTCCCTCCCAACACTGTTGGTTGTCCCTGCTCATTGTGGACGGGGTAATTACTTGGGTGCACGATCGGGCTTTGTTGTAGTTGGTCTGGGATTCTAAACCCACTCGAAGGTGTGGGTTTATGTCACTGAGCTCCCAGGTCCCAGCCCCTTGCACAATTGCATTCCAAAATGTGCCTCCATGGTGACCGTGCCGGAGGGCACGTTGGGAATTAAGTCCTCTGGAAAATAAAGGAAGTTTTGACTCATCTGCCTGCTTCCTGGAGGCTGCCGGAGCACCTGCTCGGGAGCGAGGAAGGTCAGGATGCGTCGCCGGCCGCGCCGGCTCAGGGTGGACGCTCTCCGAACCACCCCTCGGCTCTCGTTGGCCGTCCCTAGGTGGTATTTTCCGGTGGCTGCAGATCCTGAGTGGCAGACTCCGAGCGTGCATGAGATTTTTGTCATACCTTGTGTGATTTCTATTGTGGAAAAAAAATGTATAAATAAATACATGGAAGACAGCTAAGAAAATATCCACCCACTTCGAGTTTGCAGATTGCCTGAAAGAAGGAAACAGTTGGGTGGAATATTAATCATTTTCAGACAGGAAAAGAGTTATTTTTACCCTTTTCACCAAAAAAAAAAAAAAAAAAATCACATTTCCACGGATGGCTCCAACTACTTTCCCAGACAGAGAACTCTTGCTTCATGGGTTTATGGAGATGTGGAGGAATTAGGAAGGCGCTTGCAAACCCAAGCCGGAAAATAAACACGGAAAAAATTTCCAATTACCTTCCATGGGGGCCGGGGACTAATTTACCGCGAGTCTTGGTGATTAAGCGAGCTAATTGTCATTTGAATGCTCGCCCTAACATCACCTCCGCGATCAGGTTCTTACCCCGCCTGGTCCTTAGGGCAGGGTGTGCTTGAAAACCACCCCGCCTCCCCCACCCTTTGATCATCCTAGGGCAGCAATCCCGAATTCCCACTGCTGCCCAAGCCCCCGCCTGGAAAGCTGGCTTCGGCCCGCATCTTGGGAATTCATATAAAGAACAGCCTTTGTCCGTGCTCCTTTTCTTGCATTATGGACCCAGATTCATCTTCTGGTACTTTAATTTTTGGAACCTGTGCACATGCAGGGAAATGTTAGTTGGGGTTCGGTGTCTGTTCTTTCATAGACCTTTTTCCCTTTCTGAGTGTGTCTCAGGCATCGGCACAAGCCCCCCGCCCCAATTGTTAAGGGCATTAGTCCTTCACAGTTCTATCAGTCAGAAAAAGAGACCCAGTTGGGTGGTGAGGGAGGCTCGGGGCTTGGCAGGAGCTCATGTCACCAAACGCACGAGTTTCCTTGTCTGAGAGCATCCCCACGGAGCTGGGGTGTTCCCTCCTGGATGGATTGCCTGAGCCCTGGCCTCTCCTCCGTGTGGGGGGCGGGGAGGATGGTCCAGGAGGCCCAGGGCCCCATCCCCCTTCCTGCTTGATGTATCTGCTGGAGGGCTTGGCTTTCTTGCTGAGTCGGTCCTCCAGCTGACTGTGCATGCGAGCTTTCCACCCTCTAGGACTGTGTGGCCCTCTGCCCTCTGTAAGGTCGCTCAGACCCCCCACCCATCGCTGGGCAGGTGTCGGGTCACCCCAAAGTACCCATCAGCAGGTGCATTTTTCAAACCCTAAAGGATGAGCGCTCTGTCCTTGCAGGGGTCATTCTGGCCTCTCTCTGCTCGGAGGGAGGGACCGATGTGGTTCTCCCTCCCGACCAGCAATATGCAAACTCAGGAATGTTCCCCCACGTGAGGTTTTTCTAGCAGGTGTAGCCAGGCCTTGCTGATTCCCCGGTGGGCTGAGCCCCCTGACAGGGCAGCCTCCTGGGCTCTAGAGCCCGGGCTTCACAGAGGACGCCGCCAGCCGCACCCGTCACCCGCCTCTCATCCAGCTGGGCTGGCCCTTGTGAGTTCGTGTCCTTTGAGGAATTCAGAGCAGGATGCCAGCCCCAGCTGAAGAACCCTGGCTGTGTCCAGGGGGGCTTCCTGGAGGAAGCAGGGGGGAAGGGCACAGGCCGCCGAGGGTTGAGAAATAGGACCTCCTGACACGTCTGTTCCAAAATCCCACCAGCTGCTCAGAACGTGCAGTCCGAGGGCACGTCCTCAGCCCTGTGCCCGTTCTGTGCATCTTCTCTGCGTTGGCTCCATCTCGGCCTTCCAGGGACCGCCCTGCGTCCTGGCAAGGCGGTGAAGGGGTGCACTGGGTCACAGCCGCTTCTGTGGAGCCCCAGCGCCACCGCTGTCGCCCAGCGCTCTCTGCCAGCACTCTTTTCCCCAGGGCTCCCCGTTGGCCCGCCCCTACCCCCGGGATCTCTGTCCCCGGTAAGCTCCGATGCCCTGTGTGGCCATGGGCCGGTGGCAGGGGGCTGAGGGAGGGCTCAGGCTCCGGGAAGGGTGCACCTGTCCTCCTTCGCTTTCATGGAGTACATGACCACAGCCTCTGATCAGGGACAGCAAGGATGGTGGGCTACCTGTGATGTTCTTCTCCTCCGAGATGCTAGGACTCCCACTCCAGCCCCGCTCGCTCGGGAGGGCCCGTGCTCTCTGCTGCCCTGCACCCCTGCTCGGCCTCGGGTGGCACACATTCAAGAGCTCGCTCGCTTGCTCGGCCTCATTCGGGAGCATTCAGATCCCATGGTGAGCGGGAAGCTGCCCCGGGGGCAGGCACATGGAGGAAGCCCGTGTCCCTTGTTTCCAGGGACAAGGGTCTTCTCCGGTGACCTGGAGAGTGACCTTTTGTGACACGCATCTTCGGAGAAAGGACACTTTCTATTTCTGGCTCCAACCCTCGTAGCAAGCCAGGGTGGAGGCAGGGTGGACGCCTGTCCTCACGGTCCCCACGGGCAGTGTCCTCATTTGGGCTCCCTGGGCACGCTGACCTCGGCAGCGTGAGGGCCCCACCTGCAGGCCAGAACTGGGCGGAAGACAGAGGAGGCGTGCACGCTGCCGGGCCCCGGTTTGGTGGGTGGAGAAGGCAGCATGCTTGGTCCCCAAACAGATCCCTGCTGAATGTACTTAGAGGGCCACGTGCGCATCCTAGGGAAGCTGCGACAAAGCCCTCTGGTGGGGAGGCTCACAGCAGGATGCGCTGTCCCCGTGTCCTGGAGGCCGATGCCCGAGATGGAGGCCCAGGCAGGGCAGGGTCCCCTGAGGCCTCTCTGCTTGTATGTGGTTGGCTTGTGTGTCTTCACAGGCTCGTCCCCGTGCCTGTCTGTGTCCCGATGCCCTCTTTGTGTGAGGACCCCGATCCCAGGGGATGAGAGCCCAGTGACCCCATGTTACCTCGATCACCTCTGCAAAGGCCCCAAGATCAGGTCTCAGGCCCCAAGGCTTAGGGCTCCGACACATGAACCTCATGAGGACCCGGTTCAGACCCTAGCGGAGGCCAAGTTTAGGGGGTGGCGAGGAGGAACTCTGCGTCCCAACCACACACGTGTCGTGGCTGCCGAAGGAGCCGGCGCTGGCCCGGATGGAAGTCGGACCCGAGCCCCTTCCATCGCAGGCGTGAGCTCGAGCCTCCATGAAATGGGGACGTGCTCGGTGCCCCTCTTGGCTCTGCACACGTGGTGGGCTCTGCACACGTCGGGGCCCCCAGGTTCTCCATGCATCCCGGCCCTGCACCCGCCGTGCCAAGCGCCCACTCACCTGCCTCTCCTTGTTCTCTCCCACCCAGTGCCCTTCCGGGAGGCCCCAGCGTACTCCAACCGCCGGCGGCGGCCCCCCAACACACTGGCCGCCCCCCGGGTCCTGCTGCGCTCCAACAGTGACAACAACCTCAACGCCAGCACGCCCGACTGGGCCGTCTGCTCTGCCACCTCCCACCGCAGTCTCTCACCGCAGCTGCTTCAGCAGGCGCCCGGCAAGCCCGACGGGGCCGCCAGGACCCTTGGGAGCTACGCCCCCGGGCCCCGCAGCCGGTCCCCCTCACTCAACAGGCTGGGCGGTGCCGGCGAGGATGGCAAGAGGCCCCAGCCGTCCTGGCACATCGGGTAAGGAGTGGCTGGGGTTCGGGGCGTGGTGCTGGCGAGGAGTGGGGGGCTCCCGAGGGGACTGAGAGAGGAAACCCGCCCCACGCCATGGCTCCTGGTTTCTAGGGTGAGGGCACACCCGGAGGTCGGCAGGACGCCTGTTTTATTCCAGCCTGGTTTTTGGCTCACCGGTGTGACCGCCCAGGGCAGCTATAGGGGGCGGGGCTGAGCGTCGGAGGGTGGCTTGGGGCTGGTGTCGGGGGCCTCGTTTTCCTTCCACGTGCATTGGATTCTGGGTTCTAAAAGTGAAATGTGAACAGAGCGGGACCTAAGTCCACCCACCTGCCCATTGCCCAGAGTTCTTCCAAGGGCCATATTTACTGCAAACACACCTGATTCAGAATGAATGCTCATACTCGGGCTCTGGGCCCTTCTGGGCAACCCCCTCCCTCCCCCCCTCCCCCCCGCTGTCTCCCAACACACTCTCCCCCTGGTCATGCCCGTGCAGAATCGGTCACATGAGGGGGACTTCTGGGGGTGGGCTCTTGCCTGGGGCCCCCAGGGCCGGGCTTGGGGCTGGCCGCAGCCATGGGTACACCCCCAGCCTCCAGCCCCAGCAGGCCCACTGTGCCCCCTCTGGAGCCCAGGTCCTGGTCCTCGTGCTGCTGCTCAGGGGATGGCTTCCCTGCTGCTTTCTCGTTCCGGCACCGCGCCACGGGCCTCTCAGCTGCGGAAGCCCGGGAGGGCCCGCTGACCAGTGTTCTCCTGGCCGGCACAGGGCTCTGATGGGATACATGTGTTCCCTTAGGTCCAGCATGTCACCAGGTTCCCCTTTCCACCCCGCTAGTTCCTGTCCCCACCCAGACCTCAGAAGGCACCTGGTGCACATGCCGGGTGAGACTTGCTGATGCCTCGACCAACGTCTGCAATGCTGCTTGGGATCTCCGCCCTGCGGGTCCCCTGTCCGTAGAGTGGGGTCAGCGGGGAGCCTGGGTGGGAGGGTGCATCGGTGTTTCACTGGGTCTTGGCAGGAGGCCAGGCAGCGGTGGGCCCCGTCTCCACATCAGGAGAGCGTGGCTGCGCCCCTGGGTGGGGGGTCTCGGGCCCGAGGCTCTGGGTGCAGGCGCACCCCAGGCCCCACCCGTGCCTCAGCCCCGCCACTGCCCACCCGCCTCAGGCTCCAGCACTGAGATCCAGTTTCTGACTTTGGTCTAGATTCTTGCTCAGAGTTGCCCCAAGGGAGCAGTCCCAGGTGCTAAGAACAGTTTAAAACTAAATTAAAGGGTTTTCCCTGGGGCGGCAAATCCCGCTCCACACCATTCACTGGGATCAGGACGATAATTCTGAGAAGAGCTGTCCCCTTCCTCCAGCACGAAATCTAATAAGATATTGAAGGCAGCGTGGCCAGAGACCACAACATGGCAAACAAAAGAACGCGTCAGGAGGGAGGAGAAGCCCCTGGGGTGCTGGGGCCCCTCCTGGCTGTTCCCCGGGTCCTGTCAGGGCGTGGGAGGTCATCACAGCTTCTGTCCTGAGCGCTTGCTCCTGGGGGTCTTCCCAGCTGGGACCCTCCCCGCAACACTCCTCTGTCCTAGCAGGGACCTGCTGGGGACAATGTGCTCCCCCCTCCCCTTCCCCCTCCCCCTGGCATGAGGCAATGGTGGGCGTTTGAACCTCCTGGCTGGGAGACCACCGTCTGGCCTGTCAATCACGCCTAGGCGTGGACCGGGCCATAGAGGCCAGCCCAGGTAATGGGGGATGCCAGATACAGGGCCCCACGCATTGCCCCTGGGCCTGTGGGGGCTCGGGAGGTGGCTGAATCCCTCCAGCCCTTCATTGTCTTCATAGCTCAGAGTCTAGCCCCTTCCCGGGGCAGAGGGGCCCTGGCTGGGCACGAAGCAGAGGGCCCTTGCAAGGAGAAAACCGGCAGCCAGACTCGGGGTGGCTGGGGTGCCCCGAGAGCCGTTACTCGTTCTTGCAGAAGCTGGGGTGGGGGTCGGAGGCCCCAGGCGGTGGAGGGAAAGGCTCTGCCCGGCACACCTCTCTGTCTGCGGGTGCTGTCTCTGTGGGTGGCCGTCCCAGCCCTGCTCCTCCGCACCGCGTGCCTGCACTGGACACCCGGCCGTCCTGCTCCGGGTCTCCCCCTGTGAGGAGTGCGGCAGGTGGCTTGGAGGAGTAAGTAGAATCTGAGAACCATCCAGTGAACGCTCTGAGGCCAAGTCGGGCTCACAGGGGCCCCCAGAAGTGTTTCCGGGCTGTCGGCACCATTTGGAACCTCTGGCCCGTCAGGCAGGCCCTGGAGGGGGTCAAGGTCACTGTCCAGGCGGAGAAGGTCACTCGACCCCAGAGAGGGAGACCCAGACTCCTGTCCTCTGCTCCACACCTACCTCGTCCCCCCCTTCCGCCTCGCTGCTGGTGGGGAGTGTTGGGCACTTAGGGTCAGACGGAGCCCACTTGCCTGAGTGCCAGGCCGAGACCCTGGAAAGCCCAGCCAGGACTATGATGGGCACATCGGTGTGGCCTCTGCCTCAGGTGTAGCCCGGATGGCTGCGGGGAAGGGGCCCCCAGGTCTCCCTAGCCGCCCCGGTCCCCACCGGCTCCCTCCCCGGCTGGGCTCTGTGCTGGAGTCAGAGTCAGCGTCCTTCACGGAGCTGGCCTTGTCTAACCAGCTGGCCTGAGTGCTAGGGAGGGAGGCAGAAGGTCTGCAGAGGTCAGAACCCCCTGAGTACCTGCGGCACCTTGGAATCCTCGAATCCAGCAACAGGTGCCCACAATGGTGCCCTCTAGTGGCCTGTGGGCAGGGCTCCTCCAGGTCCCTAAGAATAGCTGCCCTATTGCCCAGCCTCTGATTGTGGAGGGGAGGAGCCTGGGTGCCCCCCGGGACCCCTCCAGTGACCGGGCAGGCTGCCCAGCACCGAAGGCATCCTGGCCATCCTCTTATCGAGGGCGCATCTCCTAGGTGGGTTTAGCTCAGCGTGGTGGGAAGCGCGGTGGGGAGGACACGTACTTGTGAGAGCAGGAGAGATTCCTGCATCCCGCGGCCGGCTGGTGGCCTCCCTCTGAGCCGGAGCCTTCCGTCAGAACCCCGAGCGAGGGCTTGGCAAAGTCTTGTACACAAGGCCCCTTCATTTCCCTCACCCGGCCGTGCAGGTGTTTGGGGTTTCAGGTGGATCAGATGGCAGAGGGGCCGGCAACCTGCGGGGTGGAGGGAGGGGCCTGGCCGTCCGAGGAGGGTCCAGGCATGGCGCAGCGGGGCCAGCTTCAAGCCTGTGCCCGGGGCCCCTCTGGGGGAGGGTGGCATCAGTATTAGCAATCTGTGCCCACCGAGTGGTGCTATACCTCCGTGAGCTCCCGGGAAGGAAGGCCAGCCTGAGACGGGGGCGTCAGGACCCAGAGCAGGTTTGCTCACAGAAGGGAACAGGTCAGATATCAGACTGTGTCCACCTCTGGGGGTCCTGGAAGTTTCTGGGCTGGTGGGAATGCCCCTGGGCCTGCACACCCCGCCAGGAGACAAAGCTCCCACCTTGTCAGGCTCATGAAGGGGAAGGGCACAGTGGTGTCCCTCTGGCTCGGCTCTTCATTCACCTCTGCGAGCCCTCTCCCGGCTTTCCCGGGCCATGGGGACCAAAGCTTGGCCCCATGAGACTCAGTGCGACGGCTGCTCCCCTCCCGTGCCCGTCCTGACCTAGAAAGGGAGTGGAGGTGGGCTCCAGCCAGCAGGGTGGGGAGAGGGTGGCAGGTGCTGCCCGACCTGGGGCGCTAATGGCACATCACTGGGAGTTCAGGAGGAGGGATCCACGAGGGCTGGGGCTCCCTGGGTTTCCGTCTATCACCTGGAGGGGAGGCAGGGCCAGGCCCAGGGGCCCACCCTGCGGGAGCAGGTGTCTCACCTGCTGAGGAGTCAATGCCCGGGCATCCCTCACCCGCCGTGCTCTCTCCTGTGTTTGGGGACACTCAGACTTCACTCTCTCGGTTGGTTGCACGACTTCATGAATTGCCCGGTCCCCTCCTCCAGAGGTTATGAAGTGAGGACATGGACCACAGGAGCCCCTAGCAGAGCCCCCCAGGGTGCAGACCTCCTTGGGGGAGGCAGGGGGCTCCCTAAAGAAGGGGAGATCAGAAGCAGGGAAAGCAGTGGGCCAGCTGGCGACGGGGTGGGTGGGCAGGGGGTCCGCTGTGACGGGCTGAGCATGAGAGGTCTGAGGAAGGGTGCACATACCCCATCCCTCGGGGGCTCCTGCACAACCTCTTCCCACGCCCGCCCTCTTCTTGTGGGAGCCAGGGGTGGCCTGGGGCTTGCAAGCAGGCAGAAACCCCGCCCCAGCAGCCTGGGTCACCACGGAGAGTGTGGGAGCAGCCGCACAAAGCCGGTGCCTAGCGGATCTCACTTCTCAGGTCCACAAAAGTCTTGGCTCACCCTGGTGCTCCAGCCAGCATCCCTGAGGCCAGCGGGATGGGACGTCGTGATGACCGTCCATCCCTAGACCCCTCCTTAGGGCCTCATGGGGAGGTGTGGAGCGTAGGGGGCTGTGACCAAAACTCCAGAGGCAGGGCGGGGAGCCCATGCTGGGGGCACAGGGCAGTGGACACTGATTCCTGTATGTCTTCCTGGCTCCAACACAGAGGGGAATGGTGCTGGAGGGGGGGGTGACATGGGGTCTGAGCTTTTACCCTGAAGGGTCAGGTCAGCAGATGATAAGATCTTGGGTCCTTTGGGGTTGGACGTGGCGCCCTATTCACCGGAGCGCCAAGCTGGCAACACTCACCTTCCACCCATCCTGCGCGAGCCAGGAACCTGGGGACACCCGGATTTTAGTGGGTCCCAGGTCCGGCAGGTCCCTGGTCCCCCGGGACAGCTGGGAATGGCTCGGTCCCTCCGTCTGCGGCACCCTACAGCCAGCCGCCGATTTTCTGATCTTGAGAAGGCAATGACACCTCTCGTACCAAAACAGCGTGGCTGTCCTCAGATGGGTCACAAGGAGAACATTGACACTTTGGGGTAGGGAACTTCAGACCATCCTCACTGTGTAGGCAGGATGGAGCAGCCCCAGTCTGGCCCTCTGGGCCTCCTTTCCTGAGAGGGGATGACACTCCCAGCCCTGAGCCACCACGGGACACAGCACCAAAAACCAGATGCCTTCCCTTGCAGAAGAGATCCCGGTCCCCTGGGCTCATCAGTGCATAGAGCAGGGAGCCTCCAGGGAGCCCTGGGCTGGCATCAGGGGGCCAGGATGAGAGGTCAGCTCTGCATCTCTGCGTCTAGGTCACTATTTGCAGAATCTCCATTTTCTCATCTGTAGAATGGGGCTTTGTGTGGCTCAGGTTAAGCTGTAATGAGAAGATGCGTTAGCTTCTGTGGGGGCCGCACATCAGGGCTTGTGCCTAGAACCATGGATCCTGTCTGGTCTGGAGGACTGACTCCTTCCTGTTCTTGACAAAGCCTTTCCTGGCAGGATTGATGGGTTACGGAGTTGATCTTCTGCAAATGGCTCCAGACCCAGAGCTGCGCAGACCAGAGCTGGGCTCACCTGGACTTCTCTGCCCAGTGACACACACTCTGGTGCATGCTGCAGGCAGCTGGCTCGTGCAAGCGACTTGTGGCCCCTTTTCCAGGGGACGCAGGAGTGGGAATGGTGCTAATGTTCACTTACCGCCTGCAAGGAGTAGTTCCTGTTGATTCATTCTCCAGGCACTATGAATCATCCCCTCCTAGAAGACAGGGAACTAGGCTTCAAGAGAGTAACTCACTTGTCTAACATCTGTAGCCATTAGTCAGCTGGACATCTGGCGGGGTTCTTGTGAAATTTGGGTGGATGAGTGAATATGATATGATGTTTGGGTCAGTGGGAAGATGGATAGGTGGATAGAGGGACAGATGGATCGATGAGTGGATGGATGAGTGGATGGATGGATATAGGGGACGGGGGTATGGATGGATGGGTGGGTGAGTGGATAGATGGGTAGACGGGTGCATGGATGATGGATGGATGGATATGTGGATGAGTGGATGGATGGTTGGATGGATGAATGGATAGATAAGTGGAGGACGGTAAATGGATGGATGAATGAATGGATGGATAAGGGGGTTAGGTGGGTTAGCATGGGTGGGTTGAGGGAGGGTAGATGGATAGATGCAACACTCCCCAACACAGAGTCCAACTCAAAATAGACAATGGCCATGCATCACATATTATAGTTTTAGGGAGACATAAAAGGCTGCTAGCATAGAGACAAGATCATGAGTGTGTAACCCTGTCCCGTGACAGTGACCAAGCACATGTGGTATGTGCGTGTGCATGCGAGAGAGGGGGGGAGGGGCCTCACGGGTGCTTTAACTGCTCTCTCCTTTCTGACCTCCTTCCTCTCCTTCCTCTTATCATGACTTTGGGTAGAAGAAGCTGTGCTCTAACCCAGCTTTACCGGTTCGTATATCAACCGCACTTCCTCCTCCTCTCCCTCTCTCCATCTGAGTATGCATCCATCTGTCCATCTACCGTCTTCACCCACCCCTGCTTCTCTCCATCCACCAACCCACCCCCCCACCCCCCACCCATCCGTCCTTCCCTTCATGTGTCCAACAGAGACCGAATGAGCACCCGCTTGGTGCCAAGCCCCGTTAGGCACTTGGGATAAAGTCATGACCAACCCAGGCTCCGGGGAGCGTGTGCATCGTACTGTAAGTTCCCTT
>PITA01021356.1:0-32884 GCA_004023965.1 Spilogale gracilis
TTTTTTAAGATTTTATTTATTTGACAGAGAGAAACACAGCCAGAGAGGGAACACAAGCAGGGGGAGTGAGAGAGGGAGAAGCAGGTTTCCCGCCGAGCAGGGAGTCCGATGTGGGACTCGATCCCCGGTCTCCGGGATCATGACCTGAGCCGAAGGCAGTCGCTTAACCAACTGAGCCACCCAGGCGTCCCAAGAGTCGCATCTGTACAGACAACCAGCCTGGGACCCCCAACCTTGCAGTTCTTATGTTACTTACTATGCACATACATATTTACAAGTAATAAGAGTTAATATTGCAGAGGGTTCCTCAGACTTGATGTGCAACTGTTACGAATTCCATGCTAATCCACAGGAACATTAATAGGGTCAAGAAGATAGACCCGTGGGACTTTTGGAAACTATACTTGCTATAAAATTCTTGCAAAAGAATAGATTATATGAGAATCTGTTATGTCCCAGGGATTGCAAAATGATAGATTATACGAGAATCTGTTACATTCCAAGGATTTGGCTAATTAATTTGCCTTTCCCAGCCGTAGTACTCTGGGGCTCACACTGTGCCTGCCGTTCCAGGCCACAGCCCAGTACAGACGTATCACGGTGTTTCCAGGCCATATACCAAGAGCTGCGGGGAAGCGTAAACCTTTGGCTTTAGCTTGGATAGTATGTGCATCAGGTTAACTATAGATTTTGCCTTAGCTTCCTGGTTTTATCAAACAAGAATATCAATTCTTGTCATGCTAAATGAACGGTATATGTTAAATGAACAGTATACAACAGTGTGCGACTCCTTAAGCAGTGGAATGGAGCTGTGCCTAGCCTTCAGTGACTAATTGCGATTTGGTTGACTTTGGGGTAACACAGGCTGGTGAAGCTAATCTTTCGATCTTTCCTCTCAGCAGACTTTTATGTCAGTAGCCCAGCCTGAAAAAGTGAGCTAATTACTGTGCTGGGAAATGACAGACGTCACTTTCAGAGGAGGTGATGTCTCTGCCTACAGATAGCCAAAATGTAGATTAGTGAGTAACATTAGTAGCATTTAGTCAGATGAAAATAGAGTCCAGTCAAATGTCACGCGGCAGTGTTGAACAGAGGACCACATGTAAATGAGGAGGCAACGAGGTTAGATCGTGACTTTGAAAGTGTCAGGTGATGAGCAGTGTCATTTTTCTCTGGTATGAAACTCCTACATGGGGCAAACTCTGCTGAAGCCGAGGGAGGGGATCCCATAATTATCACAGGTAAGGTGACTCTGTAAGGACTCTCAGAATTTGGGAATGAGTTCTGTGGACAGCCCATGCATTTGCCTTCTCTTTTGCTACTTGCCCTGGTTCCTTTACCGATCACCAGCCTGGGCAGCTAGGGAAGGAAAACGTTAAGGCAGTGAGTCTTGTCATAACAGTTGCTGTTGTCCTGAGACCTAGGTGCCAAGCATGGAGCTATGTAGTTTATATTCGTTGTTTCATTTGGTCCTCACTAAATGAGGGTGAAGCACAGTGTTACTGTTTCTGTAAGACATGGTTGGAAATATTGACTCGGGGAGGTTAAGAAATTCGTCCAAGGTCAAATAGCAGAGCGTGGATTCAATCCAAGTCAGTCTGACCGCAAAGCTTGGACTCTCGCGCATGCGCTGTACTCTACTGCTCCCATTATGCGTGCGTGTGGGGGGGGGCATAATAAAATTGGGCTACCGGTAGCAAATGAAAACCAGAATGAAGTACCACCTACCAGGATGGCCATAACAAAAAAAATTTTTTTTAATTAAAAATAAAATAACATAAGTGCCGGCAAGGATGTGGAGACATTGAAATGCTTATCCATTGCTGGTGGGACGTAGGATGGTGCCGCTGCCCTAGAGAACGGTCTGGCAGTTCCTCAAAAAGTGGAGCAGAAATTCCACTCCTAAGTGCACACCCAAGAGAACTACGAATACGTCCATTCAAAAGTGTACACACACGTATTCAGAGCAGTGTTATTCATAGTACTCAAAAAGGGGAATAATTCAAATGTCCATCACCTGATGAATGGAGAGACAACATGTGGACATCCACGCGGTGCAATGTTACTCTGCTAAGCGAAAGAAAGCCAGTGCAAAAGACAAGACGCTGTAGAAGTCTGTGGATGTGGAATGCCCGGAACAGGCAAATTCATAGAGACAAAAAGCAGACTAGGGGTTGCCAGGGTCAAGGTCGGGGTGCACTGGGGAGTGACTGCACATGGGTGTCTTTGGGGAGTGATGAAAAGGTTCTGGAATGATACACTGATGATAGTTGCGCAACATAGTGAATATCAGTGGATTCCGTGAAATAAGCACTTTAAAATAGCGAAATTTATGTTGTGTGAGGTATGTCTTAATTTTTTTAAAGGTGACTTCACATGAGGTCCCAGAAGTCCTTGAATAGCGGGCTATAGAATCCAGGTTTCCTTTAGTGGACAACAGGGAGTCACTGAAATTTCTAAGGAGGACGGTGGCATGATAGGAGTCATGGAAACATGCTTAGCACATAGCAAACGTTTGATAAACCTTAGCTCCCTCCTCCCTTCTCTTCCTCTCTCAATTTGACACTAAGCCCCCATGTCTCCTGCGAGAAAACAGGGCTTTTCTGTTTGGATCTTAACAGAAAGCCATCTGTTTTAGTTGAAAGCACTCTTGCTATAGTTCCCCCTGGTTGTCTTCCTGGGAGTCCCCTAGCCTCTCAATGCTGGGCAGCTTCATCGTAGTATCCCCTGAGCATCTTCCTCCCTCCTCACCATACCTTCTTCCTCCCTTTCTCCTGTACACCTCTTCCTCTTCTTTCCTTTCAATTTTTAAAAGTTTTTATTTCTTTACTTCAGCGATCTCTATACCCTATGTGGGGCCTGAACTCAGGGCCCTGAGATCGAGAGCCGCATACTCTTCTGACTGAACCAGCCAGGTGTCCCTTCTTCTTCCTTTTTTTTTTTTAAGATTTTATTTATTTAACAGAGAGAAACACAGCCAGAGAGGGAACACAAACAGGGGGAGTGAGAGAGGGAGAAGCAGGCTTCCCGCTGAGCAGGGAGCCCGATGCGGGACTCGATCTTGGGACTCCAGGACCATGACCTGAGCTAAAGGCAGATGCCTAACGACTGAGCCACCCAGGTGCCCCCCCATTTTTTTAATTGAAAAATGGTTTTCTAAAAAAAAAAAAACAAAAAAACAAAAAAAACCCTTATAGATCTCAATTGGATCCAAAGTCATCCACCGTATAAGTTCTATGCCTTCGTTGTCTCCACTTCTCTTCATTTCTCCGTCCTTCTTCCCCCATCTCACCGACACAGCAAGGAGCTCAGTAGAAAGGAATCAGGTTGCTTTGGGTTCCAATCCTGGCTCCCCATCCTGCTGATCATCTGGCTAGACTCATAGGCACAATATTCTCATTTGCATATGCTACTTTAATAATAATGATAATGTCAACTCCTGGGGTTCTTTGAGGATAGTATTCATCTAAGTGCTTATTAGAATGATGCCTGGTAAGTCAGCAGCCTCAGTGAATTATGGCTAGAGCCTCACTACTATTACACCGGCAGGGGGTAGGCGATGGCAAAAGCGCTGATATTTCTTTAGAGGTGGATTTCATCCCTCAAATCTCAAATATATGTAGGATGCATTAAAGGCTTTGACAAGGAGGGCTACTTTAAGTGACAACATCCTTTCCCAAAGTCATCTGGCGATGTCCTAACAGTACAATAGCTGCTTCCAAGAAATGGTTTGAAGTGCCATTATCAAGGGAGGACGGGGGCTCTAGGGGAATTTGGGGTCAGCAAACATCAAATGGGCGACCTCACAGAGTCGTGTTGGGGATTTCCCATGAGGCCCCGCCCCCAGCTGAGTCACCAAACCCTCGTGTTTGGCCTGCAGAACCAGAGGCAGAACCTCACTGCTCTGCAGATCGAGGAGTGGAAAGTTCTTCACCAGCCCTGAGATCTCAAGCTTTGTCTGGGACAGTCAAGGGCACGGAGTCGGGGTAAGGATAGAAGCTTTTTTCCTTTTCTCCATGTCTAGAGTTTTTGCTCTTCTAATTTCTAATAACGTTTATGCCATAACCTATTAAATAGAGATCAAGCATCTGGCCTAAAGAGATTTCTTAATTCTTAGTTGTGTTACTATATGAGCTTCAAATCTCAAAATGGGCCAATCCATGTCTATTAAGAAAGTGTGATCATGAGTTGAGCAGAGCGGTACTTCAACATTTTAGCGATCAGGGGTTGAAATGTTTACATGTTTTTCTGACAAAGGGGAAAGAGTAATGAGATATCTCCCCCCTGAGCTGAACTGATAAGACTGACAGATTGTCATTATAAGAACTCTATCTCAGATCCAGCAAACAGCTGGCATTGTTGAAATCTGGAGGCTAATGCTAAGTATCTATGAAAGTCCCCAAAATTTCTCCTTACTGTTATTTCTGCATTTTGGCAAAACATGCTAGAAAGCGCATGTGTAGACTTTGTGCAAACCTGCACAGAGCTATGTGTGTAGTCATGTCTGTCTTATCACAGAAGTGTCTATGCACTTGCCAGCTTTTCCATAATATTCCATTGTTAATTGTCTCTGAAAATCCCCGAGTTATGGTCTTGTGGATGGCTCAGGTAATGGGTGAAATGCAGGCAATCCTAAAAGGAGAAACCACCTCATTCTTGGAAATTTTTACCTTTTGCAGAGTGGAATTTGTGAAACCAGCTACTTTGATTAAAACTCTTTTGGAATCTGCTTTGTTCGTATCCTATATATGCAAGATTTCACCATGGGCAGTGGCTATTACAACATAGTGGCTACTGTGTTGTTGGTCATGAATTTTGAGAGGACAAGATCAATTCAGGATTCCTGTAGTAAATGCCCAGCTGGTAAGAACCAAGTTAACATGTGTGTTTGATCAGTTCTGTTGAACACATGGTTCAGGTAGTCTAGTAGGCAGGGTTACTGAGCTCTGCTTCAGTGATTATTTTATTCATTCATTCACAAATATTTCTTGGATGTTGCATCTTAGCTGTGTGAATGTAGCCATGTCACTTAATCCCTTCGGCATCTGGGGACAATGAAAGAACCTATCTCATCGCTCTGCTGGGAGGGTCCCATGATAGGTTCTGAATAGTGCATGGCACAGGGCAAGAAGAACTCAGTAAAGGTCAACCTTATCCTTGAGGACCTGTGCTCAGTCCGGGGGACACAGCAGGGAGTAAGAAGTAGCAGGGGACTTTGCAGAGTGGGGAAAAGCAGATACATGCACGTTGTTAGTTACTGATGAAGGATGCTGAACTCCTGAATCCAGTCATATTGCTCTCCTGGATCAATCAAGAGAAATTCCTTTTTGTTCAATAGTTAAAGAAAACTGTTTTCTTTCTGTTGGTTTATTGCAAAGCTTTACTTGGTTATTTAGAATTCTGTGGCTATGCTAAGGGCAATCTTGCAAATGTATAATTACAAAAGGCAATGAAAATAAAGTGTATCACCGTGCCACCTAGAAACTAATCATTGTTTCTTCTAGTTTTCTTGTGAACTTCATAATGCTTTGGGTGATGACCGTGCATCGTCAATGAATGCACCTATTATCTACCTTCTTAGGTACATTCTGTGGGAAAAACAAGGGTGAGATCTGCATTCCTTGTCCTCCAAATAGCTTCTCCAGCACCAGTGGGCAAAAGACCTGTAACATATGCAGGCAGTGTGAAGGTATGATTTAAAAGATGTGTGTTGGGATGCCTGGGTGGCTCAGTTGGTTAAGCGACTGCCTTCGGCTCAGGTCATGATCCCGGAGACCCGGGATCGAGTCCCACATCAAGCTCCCTGCTCGGCGGGAAGCCTGCTTCTCCCTCTCTCATTCCCCCTGCTTGTGTTCCCTCTCTGGCTGTGTTTCTCTCTGTCGAATAAATAAATAAAATCTTTAAAAAATAATAATAATAAATAAATAAATAAATAAAATAAAAGATGTGTATTGATCCAGACATGTGTTGGGATGACAGGTTTTTATTCCCTAGTGTATTGATCTTTCTGGAAAGGGTTAAGCGTTAACTATGCTAGTTCCTCTGTCATAAGGCAGGTCCAGTAAAATAATTTGCTGTAAATGTAATGACTTGTAGATTGAGCTTTTAAATATTAGAGGAAATGCTCATTTGATGAGAGAGAAGCATTTAATTAGGTAAATATAAAAATGTCTAATATTGAGATTTTAAAATGAACTTTAAGGTCATCAGGAACATTGTAAGACTGAGCATGGTTTTTGTGGCAGTTTCTTTTATTTGTTCTGGGGATTTTTTGGAGCATAATTTTTATTGCAGAACATAAATCTGCTTCCTGGAGTCAGAGGTCAAGTGTAATAACTTGGGAAATTTTGTAGGTGTTTTCAGGACCAAGAAGGTGTGTTCCCCCATCAGCAATGCAGAATGTGAGTGCATCTCAGGATTCCACTGCTTGGGGACAGGATGTACCATGTGTGAACAGGATTGTAAACAAGGTCAAGAATTAGCCAAAGAGGGTAGGTTTGCTCTTCCTCAATCTATGGCAAGTCTGCTTATTTAGACAAATGTCATTCGTTTAGGTCTTGGTCCTTTGACCGTAAAGTAAAACATAGATGAGTAGAACCTTAGAATAACACACAATGAACCACTGAGCCAAGTATATATTTACAAACTTATTTTTCAATCAGTGGAAATAATTTGAAATCATACCATTTGTTACTCACCAGGATGCATGCATTTTCATACATTCTATACATCTACATACACTTCTGTATGTACAATTAGAATAAAAACTTTAGTCATCTTGGTGTTTTGTTTCAAGAAGCATTGTGGAACAGACTGTAGATTATATTAAGTTAATGACTTTATTATTATGTCATTATGTTCATCATAGGAAAAGGTATGAAATCTTAAAATATTCCCTTTTTAAACTGTTGCTTTAATTTTTATGCAGGTTGTAGAGACTGTCGCTTTGGGACATTTAATGATCAGAAACATGGCAGCTGTCAACCCTGGACAAAGTATGTATAATTACCTTTTGCTTTTAAAATAGAGAATCTGGGTTAACCTTTTTGTTTTATTTATTTATTTTTTTTATAAAGGTGGGTTTTTTAAGATTTTATTTATTTTTTTGACCGAGAGAGAGAGAGAGAGAGAGAGAGAGAGAGAGAGAGAGAGCGCAAGCAGGAACAGGGAGAAGCAGGCTCCCAGGAGAGTAAGGAGTCTGACACTAGGGACTCAGTCCCAGAACCCTGGGATCATGACCTGAGTTGAAGGCAGACGTTTAGCCAACTGAGCCACCCAGGCGTCCCTGGGTTAACGCTTTTAAAGACAAAGATTGTTATCATTGAAGTCTTAAAGAAATCTCTCTGGGGCGCCTGGCTGGCGTCAGTCCATGGAGCGCATGACTATTGATCACGAGGTCATGAGTTCCAGTCCTACCTGGATGTGGAGCCTGCTTTAAAAACTGATCAAGTGTAGGCATAGAAGAGCAGATGAATAGGCAGCAGCATGTGAACAGGAAGCGGTAGTAGTAATCTGATGCACAAAGTGAGTCTTTTCTCCAAAAGTAACGCCCAGAGCATTTAGCTCAAATTGGCCGGAACTTTGTTCCTCTCTGCCCCCGCTATTCTGCTCTGTCCCCTTCCAGTCTCCTTGCTGCCTCTTCCCTTTGCTCACGGATCACTCGGCCAGTCTTCCAGCACTGGGAATGGTACAAGAAGGGCAAATTATTATGTTTCCTTCCCTCAAAAACACAACACCTCCTGGGCCAACAAGAGCATCACTGAAGTAAAAAGCCAGCAGCATACATGGGGATCTACCTGTTGACCTGTGTGACCAGGAGCAGAGCTACTCAGAGTGTGGCCTGGGGACACGTGCTAGTCCACGGACAGTTTGTGGTCTCCGTGGCAGGAACGCTACACACTCTAAGAGTGAGCGTTTAGAAATGCGTAAGGCAACTGGTAGAGCCGTGTGTCCGTGAACTCTAACAGAAATCGAGGTCTTGTATTTTGTATGCCTTTGTTCTCTCTTTCATTTGATTTTCTTACAAGAAAATCATTTCGATTATTATATTACATTAACATTCTTAGGTTTTAAAAAAAATGTTGGTTGGTACAGATTGGGAAAGCTTTCTTTTTTTTTTAAAGATCTTTCAACACAAATAGTTCAGAGAAATCAATGAGTCTGTATGGAAAGTGGGATTGAACTGGTTTTGGAGGAAGAGTGGGTTTGCATTGGGGAAAGGGATGAGGGAAAAGGCATAGGACAATGATGATGGTGACGGGATGATGGCGATGGTGATGACACCTACCATTTATTGGGATGTGTGGGTCTGGGTTCATAAAGTCCAGCCCCTGCAAGTGTGTCCCTGGGGTCATTCATTTGCTTTTCACAACCGTCCTCAGAACATGGATACCTTATTTTGCAGATGAGAAAGTAGGCTTAGAGAGACTTTCTTAACTTGCCCATGGTAATTCTTCACAGGGACAAATCCTGAGCTCAAACTTTGTCTGATGCCAACACCTCCTAGAGTTAGAGACTCCTATCCCTTACGCTAGGTTTTCTGTCCTTCATATATGCCAGAGATGGTCAAATATGCTAAATAAATTGAGGGTGAGAGACTAACCAGGCAAAATAGCCTGGGGACAATTGTGAGACAGGGCTCCCCAGGCTGGGAAGAAAGAAGACTCCAGTGAGGTGGGTAGAACAGGGTGAATTACGGAGAACTGTGAAAGCTGCAGGAAACCAGTCAAGTGTATGCTTCCATAATATCTTTATGAACCTAGACCCACACATCTTTGTCACTAGGCTGCTTTATTGGATGGAAAATGTCAATATTTTTATTAGAATGATCTGTACCTAAATTAATTGTTTGAACTCTTTTCGTTGGATGGTCTAAGCTGTTCCTTGGATGGGAAGTCTGTACTTGTGAATGGGACGAAGGAAAGTGATGCAGTATGTGGACCAGCTTCTGCTGACTTCTCTCCAGGTACAACTCTGCCACTATGCCTGCCCCTGCAAGAGATCCAGGTAGCTGGTTCATTGCTGTTAAATCAGAGTGGATGTATTATGGCTATTCGGATTGGAATCTAAATCACCCCAAGACTGTGATGCCTCACATCTCTGCCAACAATGGGCACCTCCTACATGCCTTCCTTCTTTTATCCTGGCATCAAGAAACCCATCAATATTTTGCAGGTGTTTGTCGTGCAACCTGAGACACACATGAGTAAACAGAACAAGGTGAAACCACCCAGACAAATACTATACCTTTGATAATGTCAAATTAAGGGGATTACAAAGTCCATATTTTCCATATCCTAGAGAAGCCACTTAACTTTTGTGGGCCTCTGGAAGAATATTTAGCGTTTTTTTTTTAAATGTTTTTTTATATGCAGACAAATTTATTAAGTTAGCTGGTTAGAAATGTCCAAGTCACCACTTCTCCTTGTGATTAGGTGTTTTCCAATGTAACTATAAATATACGTTTATTTGTAAAACTGTTTATCTGCATGCATTCCTCCTTTTGCTCTTTTTTAAAGGTCATACCCCTCAGATCATCACCGTCTTTCTTGCACTGATGTCGGCTGCCGTGCTGTTCCTGGTGTTCTTTCTCGTGCTCCGTTTCTCTGTCCTTAAACATGGCAGAAAGAAACTCCTCTATTTATTCAAACAACGTAAGATCAATATAAGCGTATTCGATATGAGCTCTTTTGAGGCACAACTTTTTACAGTAGAAAGGAAAAGATTCTTTTATTTATTTATTTATTTTTTGGTTCGTATAGCACAGAGGTTATCAAGGGGGGGGGGCAATTTGGCCACCAAGGGGACATTTGGTAATGTCTGGAGACAGTTTTGGTGGTCACAACCTTGGGAGTGTGGAGGGCATCTAGTGAAAGGAGTCAGAGATGCTGCTAAAATTCTACAATGCACAGAAAAGTTACCCACCCCCCCCACATAAACCTCTCACCAAAATCTCTGATTTAAAGAATTACCCTTCCCACCTACAATACAAATGCTTTGCCAAGAGTGGTGATGAGTAATTAGTGAGTTGCATTGAAACCATGATTGCATTTTAAAATTTTTTAGGCCATTAAGAGAACCTCCCTATTTTGAAAAAATTATAGGTTTATAGGACATTGCAGAGATGGTATAGGAAAGTCACAGGTGTCATTCATGAGGGTATAGCTTCTGTAACTAGAGCACAATATGAAAACCAGGCAGTTGACATCGTCACGTGTTGTGTGTCCAGCTCTACGCCATTTCATCCTATGGAGATTGGGCATAACCTCCAGCTCAGTACAGAGGTCCTCTCTCACCAACAGGATCCCCTCCTCCTGGTCGCTGGGGTCACATCCACTCCCTCCCTGTTCCTCCTGGTAGCACAAGTCCGTTTTCCATCTCTACACTTTTTTTTTTTAAGATTTTATTTTATTATTTGTCAGAGACAGAGAAAGAGAGAGAGAGAGTGCACAGGCAGGTGGAACTGCAGGCAGAGGAGAAGCAGGTTCCCTGGGATCATGACCTCAGCTGAAGGCTGATGCCTAACTGACTGAGCCACCCAGGCGTCCCCCATCTCTACACTTTTGTCACTTAGAGAACGTCACATAAATAGACGCATGCAACGTATAAGTTGATCATAAGCATGTGACATTTTCAGATTGCATTTTTCACTCAGCTTAATGCCACTGAGATCCTCCCAGGGCTTGCTTTTTTTCTTTCTTTCTTTTTTTCTTTTTTTACCACCGACCAGCATTCCGTGGCACTGTGGAACCTCAGTTTGTCTGACCATTCTCCAACTAAGTGACATTTTGATTGTTCCAGTTTTTGGCTATTGCATATAAAACCTTTGTTGATGATCACATACAGGTTATGTGTGGACATAAGTTTTCTTATCGCTGACATAAATGTCCAGGAGAGCAATTTCTGGGCCATATGGTTTGTTCTTTTAGGAAACTGCTGTACTATTTTCTGGAGGAGTTGTACCATTTAATGTTCCGCCAGCTGCATGTGAGCAATCATTTCTCCTCAGACTTGCCAGCATTTCTTACTGCCACAGTTTCTTACCCAGCCATTCAAAGAGGAATACAGTGATAGCCCACTGTGGTCTTTGCCTTCTTCTAAGGGTCAAACATCTTTTCATGTACCTCTTTTTTTTTTTTTAGGTTTTATTTATTTATATGAGAGAGAGCGAGAGCAAGCAATAGAGCACAAGCAGAAGTGGAGGTAGAAAGGGAGAAGCAGACTGCCTGCTAAAGGGAGCCTGATGCGGGGCTCGATCCCAGGACCCAGAGATCATGGCCTGAGCTAAAGGCAGATGCTTAACCGACTGAGCCACACAAGTGCCTCCTTGTACTTATTTTCTACCCGAGTATTTTCCCCAGTGAAATATTCCTTCGTGTCCTTGGTCTATTTTCTAATTAGACTTTTTTTTTTAATAAGGAGATTTTTTTTTAAGATTTTATTTATTTGACACAGAGAGAGAGAGATCACAAGTAGGCAGAGAGGCAGGCAGAGAGAGAGGAGGAAACATGATCCCTGCTGAGCAGAGAGCCCGATGCGGGCCTCGATCCCAGGACCCTGAGATCATGACCTGAGCTGAAGGCAGAGGCTTTAACCCACTGAGCCACCCAGGCGCCCTTTAATTAGATTTTTGTTTGTTTGTTTTACTGTTGACGCTGGAGAGTTCTTGGTACCCGCTACATGCGTCCTTCAGCAGGTGTGTGGTTGTGTTTCTGCCCACTCTGTAGCTTAACTTTCCCTCCTCTTCATGGGGTCTTCTGTAGAGAAAAAGGTTTTAATTTTGATAAAGTACAATTTGCCAGGTTTTTATTTTTTTAATTTGTGGAGTCATGTCTGAGAACTCTTCCAGTCCTGGATCGCAAAGGTTTTTATTTTCCCGTGTCAACTTCTAGATGTTTTACATTTAAATCTGTGGTTTATTTTTAGCCAAGTGTTCCTTAAGGTGTGAGAGGTTTAGGTCAAGAATTTTTTTTTCCTATGGATGTCCAATTGTTCTGGCATCACTTGTTGAAAACATTATCCTTCTTTCATTGAATTGTTTGTGTGGCTTTCTTGAAAATCAGTTAGCTATACCGGTGTAAGGGCTATCTCTGGTCTTTCCCTCTTGTTCCACTAATCTTTGTGTTTTTCTCTGCCAGTACACACTGCCTTGATACTGTGACCATAAAACAGGTCATGAAATTAGGTAGAGGGTAGATGGCTTTTTCCCACTTCATTATTCTTTTTCAAAATTGTTTTAGCTATTCTAGTTCCTTTGCATTTCCAAATAAATTTTAGGACAATCTTATCTGTAACTACAAAAAGTCAGCTGGGATTCTGATAGCAACTGTGGTATATCTGTATATTAATTTGGTGAGAATTGGTGTTTTTACTATGTATTTATGTCTTAACATAGAAAAGACATTTCTTTTAGTTCTTTTTCTTTTACTTCTTTCACCATTACTGTGTGGCTTTCAGCATACCCATACTGTATGTATTATGTTAAATTGAGGCTTTAGCATATACATTTTTTTAAGAATTGCAAATGAAGCACCTGGGCAGCTCAATAGTTAAGCATCTACCATCAGCTGAGACCATGATCCTAGAGTCCTGGGATCGAGCCCCACATCGGGCTCCCTGCTCAGCGGCAAGCCTACTTCTCCCTCTCTCACTCCACTTGCTTGTGTTCCCTCTCTAGCTGTGTTTTTCTCTGTCAAATAAATAAATAAAATCTAAAAAAAAAAAAAGAATTGCAAATAGTATTTTATCTTAAATTTTGGTTTCCACATGTCCATTCTTATTCTATGAGTAGAGTTGATTTTCATAGATTGATCTTATTCTGTGATTTTGTTGAACTCACTTATTAGTTCTAGGAGCATGTTATAAATACTTTGGGATTTTACATGGACTATAATGTCATCTGCAAATAGAGACAGTTCTATTGTTTCCTTTCCAATCTGCATTTGTTTTATTTCTTTCTCTTGACTTACTGTGCTGACCAGATCTTCCAGCACTATGTCAAATAAGTGTGCTCAGAGTGAATAACCTTGCCTTGCTTCTCATCTTAGGGAAAAAGCATTCAGTCTTTCACCAGTAAGTATGATATAAGCTATAGGTTTTTAGTAGATCTTCTTTATCAAGTTGAGGAAGTCCTTCCTCTATTTCTAGTTTTCTGATTTTTTTAAAATCATGAATGAGTGCTTAATTTTGTCATATGCTTTTTCTGCAACAATTGATATGAATCATTTGACTTCTCCTCATCGACCTAAGATGGTGGATCACACAGGTTTATGTTTGACTATTCAATCAGCCTTGCAGCCCTGGACTAAATTTCACTTGGTCATGGTATATAATCCTTTTTATATACTGCTTAATTCTATTTGGTAATATTTTGTTAAGAATTTTTTAGCTATATTCGTAAGGGATAGTGGTCTGTGGTTTTCTTTTCTAGAATTATTTTTGTCTCATTTTGGTATCAGAGTAATACCAGCTTCCTGAAATAAGTTGGGACATGTTCCTTCTCTATTTTTTGGAAGAGATTGTGTAGAGTTGTATTAATTCTTCTTTAGATAGTTGGTAGAATTCTCTAGTGAAACTATCTGGACCCCAGGATTTTCTTTTTGGAGATTTTTAATTCCAAAATCAATTTCCTTAATAATTACAGGACTTTTCAGGTTATTTACTTCATAATGAGTGAGTTGTGATTGTCTGTGTTTTTTGAGGAATTGGTCCATTGCCTCTAACTTGTGAAATGTATGTGTTTAAGTTATTCATAGTATTCCCTTATTATTCACTTAATTCTCCAAATATAATTGTGGACTTGCATCTTTTCAGTTTTATCAGGTTCAGCTTTATCTATTTTGTAGCTTGATTGTCTGATGTACACAGAGTTAGTATTGCTAAATACTAGGTAAATACTGGTCTTCTGGGTAAATTGACTTCTTTAAAATTATGAAAGTTCCCTCTCTTTGTTGATCATTTTTTTTTGCTCTTATATGTACTTTATCTTATATTAATACAGTCCTGCTTTAAAAAATTAATGTATACATGGTAGACCTTTTTGCATTCTTTTGCTTTCAACCTAACTACATTTTATATGTTTTTTATAAAGATTTTATTTATTTATTTGAGAGAGGGAAAGAGAGAGGGAGAGTGCATGCACATGAGTGAGGGGAGGGACAAAGGGAGATGGAGAGAGAGAATCTTAGACTCCACAATGAGTGCAGGGCCAGACACAGGGCTTGATCTCCTGACCCTGAGATCATGATCTGAGCAGAAACCAAGAGTCAGACCATTAACCAACCGAGTCACCCTGGTGTCCCCATTTCATGTTTGAAGTGAATTTCTTATAGACAACATATAATGGTCACTCTACTAATCTCTTTCTTTTAATTGGTATGTTTAAACCATGTATATTTAATGTAGTTCTTCATATGTTAGGACTTAAGATACTATTTTATTTGTTTTCTGTTTGCTTTCTCTGATTTTCATTTCTCTGCATTCCTGGGATTACTTGAACATTTTTTAGAAATCCACTTTGATTTGCCTATAGTTTTTTTGAATGTATCTCTTTGTATAACTCTTATAGTGGCTGCTCTAGTTATTATATATAATTTATCCATCTACTAGTATCAACATTATAACACTTTGAATGATGTATAAAAATATTACCTCCTTTTGCATCCTTTAAACTCCTCCAATTTTAAAATACTTATCTTAGATATTACCACTACATACTTTGAGAACCATATTAGACACTGTTATAATTTTTGCTTCAACTATCAAACATAATTTGGAAAACTCAAGGGAAGGAAAGTTTATTGTATCTCTCCATATACTTACTTGTTCACTCCTCTTTTCTTTATTCTTTCTTGATGTTCCAAGATTCCTTCTCTTATCATTTCTCTTCTATTTAGAGACTTTCATTTAGCTATCCTTTCAGGGTTGGCCTTCTGGTGACAAATTCTCTTAATTTTTCATCTGAGAGTGTCTTGATTTCCCCTTCATTCCTGAAAGATATTCTCACCAGGTATTGAACTTGGGCTTCCAGGAGTTGTCACCAGCCCTTCTGGTTAGATAGGGCTGGAAGGCATTCCCCACAGCAGGTGGGTTGGATTCAGTTCCTTGCTTGGACGCGGGCAAACCAGGCTCTATGATGGACAAAACTCCTTGTTTGAGGGTCTGATGTGGGCAATTTGCACCCCATCAACTTCCCTGGTCAGGATGAGCCCTCATCTTGGCTCTGCAGATAAACTAAGCTTCTGGTTGGGGTTGCTCCTTGGACACTGCAAGTATGTACTCAGTCTACCAAGGTCTGTGTGTGCTTGCTACAGGCTCCTCTCCCTTCTCCTCCATGATCAGATTCTAGTGGTTGGACCCTGCGGATTCCCTGGCCTTTCCTGTAGTTTGAGATCTGAGTAGGAGCTCCCATAAAGAGACCCCAATGCTGGGAGAAGCTGATGTTTCCATTTGAGTTCTCTTTTCCCACTGGAGGAGCCAGAGGCTCAGGGAGACCTCCCTGCATGGTGTTGCACTGGCCTGCAGGAGGGACAGCATGGCCAACGGTAACTGCTTCTCTTACCCTCCGAATACAGTCTGTCTTAGTCTCTGTGGTACAGAGGTGGGCGTACTGCAGCCTCATCCCTGTGTTCTAGGATTCTCTCAGTGGTGTCTTGTTGTTGCAGAGTTGTTCGTTGTTCTTCTTATGGAATAGTCTAAAGTCAGGAACAAGCTATGTTGCCCTTTTGTGATATTACTCCCCTTGGTTATTTTTTTTTTTTTTTTTACAGTAGGAAGCATGTAATTTTGAGGCAGGCCCTTTTGATTTGTTAGGCTATAAAAAAATATGTTTAAGATGAAAAGTTGCTTGGGACGGGGCGGCTCAGTCAGTTAAGCACCCAGCTCTTGATTTCAGCTAAGGTCATGATCTCAGAGCCCTGAGGTTGAGCCCGCATTGGGCTCCACACTTAGCACAGAGTTTACTTGTCCTTCTCCCTCTGCTCCCTCCACCCCCTTACACAAGTGCGTGCACACACACACACACACACACACTCTCTCTCTCTCTCTCTCTCAAATAAATAAATAAATAAATAAATAAATCTTTTTTAAAAAGATGAAAAGTTGCTCAGCAGAAACAAAATACTTCATACAAACATGTAAAAGGAAACCAGGGCGCCAACACACAAATCGGTTCTTTAATTCCCGATAGATGGAAATAGTGAGAAGTAGTGGGAGTGTCTTTAACATCTTGGTGCCATAAGTATTTCATTCAAAAGAAACTGTCTAGTGTGTAATCTGAGTAACCCTCAAGACTAAAATCCAAACTACTAAATTGAAACTACGGTTACATTTGGGACATGACACATTTTGTGCTATAATGACTCATGCTCAAATTTTTGGCCATGGTAGAAAATAAAGGAAATCGCTTTTCAGGACCAGTAAGAATAATTGGTAAGAAGAGATTGTAAATAATCCTGAGAACAAGCTCCTACTTGGTATCGTCTCTCTTATTGATAAACTTGCTCTACTAGAGATGAGCATGGTTACAACTTAGAGATGTACTGTGATTGTGGTTTATGGAAACTGGATGTTAAATGGTTAAAACAAACAGCAAAAGATAAGTTCCTTTTAAATTATTTTTCAGCATTTATGAGACCAGTACAAACTGCCCAAGAGGAAGATGCCTGTAGTTGCCGATTTCCAGAAGAAGAAGAAGGAGAATGTGAGCTGTAAAGTAGGAATACAGAACTCCACTGGGCCTGTCTTGAGAAAAATCACAGGAGAAACATGAGTGATCCCACCGTTATAGCTTTCTAAACTGAAGACACCATCCTAGATATGACTCGGGATTACCCCAAAATTTTCTCAAAATGTTAACAGATTGGCTTTTAGAAATGTATCCCTTTTAGTGCATGTATAGGACAGAGTTGGTGGGAAAAGGGCATTTTCTAGATAATGTGTAACAGGCTTCAGCTAGTTTGTTTTGAAATCCATAGAGAATTATACATAAAATTACATCACGTAAGCCAATGGCCCGGCTAAAATGACAGTCAAAAATCAATTCCATTTTTTGGTGTGCTAATAGAACACATGACAAAAAGCCACAAGATATAGCCCAACCAAATTTCCCATTGGTTCAAATATTCAACACAGTGAGATCTACTGATGTGAGGGGGGAAATTAGGACAGAGCCCAGATTTGAGGTCAAGGGATACATATCTCAGACCTTGAGGAAAAGTTTTGGAAAGAGTTCCAATGTCTTTTCACATTTCGTGGTCCCCTCCAACTTCATATCTACTGCTGTGTGCTGCTCCTCTCTGAACTAGGGCTTATGTTTTGGGTCTTTGTTGTTTAAAATTTTTTATTTATTACTGAAGCATAATTGACAAACAATAGTATATGAGTTTCAAGTGCACAACATTGTGGCTCCACACTTCTATACATTACTCACTGCTCATGACAGTATGAGTATTGATAAGTATTGTCCCCATCTGTCACCATACGACATTATTGTAGTATTACTGACCATATTCCCGATGCTGTACTTTTCATTTCTGTGATTTATTTATTTTATAATTCGAAGTTTGTGTCTCTTAATCCCCTTCATCTGTTTTGCCTATTCTAAAATATTGGCTTATGTGTTTTTAATTCTTTTTTTTTTTAAGATTTATTTATTTATTTGACAGAGAGAGAGAGATCACAAGTAGGCAGAGAGGCAGGCAGAGAGAGAGGAGGAAGCAGTCTCCCTGCTGACCCGATTGGTTTTTAATTCTTAAGAACATTAAATATACTATCTGGGGGCGCCTGGGTGTCTCAGTGGGTTAAAGCCTCTGCCTTCAGCTCAGGTCCTGATCTCAGGGTCCTGGGATCAAGGCCCGCATGGGGCTCTCTGCTCAGCAGGGAGCCTGCTTCCTCCTCTGTCTCTGCCTGCCTCTCTGCCTTCTTGCGATCTCTCTCTCTCTCTCCATCTGTGTCAAATAAATAAATAAAATCTTAAAAAAAATACTATCTGGGGGCGCCTGGGTGGCTCAGTTGGTTAAGCGACTGCTTTTGGCTCAGGTCATGATCCTGGAGACCGGGGATCGAGCCCGGCATTGGGCTTCCCGCTCGGCAGGAGGCCTGCTTCTCCCTCTCTCAGTCCCTCTGCTTGTGTTCCCTCTCTAGCTGTGTTTCTCTCTGTCAAAATAAATAAAATCTTTAAAAAAAAAAATACTATCTGGTACATCAAACTCTCATGGGCCAAATCTGAGTGTGTCTCTGTATGGCTTATGAGTTAAAAATGACTTTTACATGTTTAAATAGTTAAAAACAAATCAAAAGAAGACTAATACCACATGACACTAAAAAAGTATGTAAAATTCAAATTTCAGAGTCCATAAATGAAGTTTTTTGGAACACACAGCCACACTCAGGTAGCTTTTGCATGATAACAGCAGAGCTGAGAAGAGACAAGAGACCATAAAGCCCACAAAACCTAAACTCCTAACCTCTGACCTTTCATAGGGTCAGAGTCAAGGTCAGAGCATCCATCCCTGCGTTGCTCCCCTCCCTCATCTGCCTGCCTCCCCACCTGGCCCCCGGGCACCCTCCCTCAGGAACGTCAATTAGATCCATTCCTTTGCTTTAAAAAAAAAATCATTGCTCATATATTTAAGTACTCCAAAACTATGTTATTTAGTTTTGTGTGTTTTTGAGCTTTATGAAAATGGTATTATGCTGCATGTGACTTGCTTGAATCACTCAAAATTCTATTTATAAAGACTCATCCGTGTTGTTTTGTATAACTAGAATGCATGCTTTCTGATGATTGTATAATTTTACAAATATACCATAATTTATCGATCCATTCTGCACCAAAGGACATTTGAGCTGTTTCCGGGTTTTTTTGCAATTATAGACAATGTTGATATGAATGTTCTTGTGTGTGCGTCCTATGGAAGAGTGTCTCTAGGGAAACTTCCTCAGCGTGAGATGTCTGGATCTTAGGGCACATGAATGTTCGGCCTTATGAACTAAGTTATACAGAAATAAAAAGCGAGCCCCCTCCCCACCCATCCCCCAGTGCTAATGAACTACCGGAAAACGATGGCGATGTGGAGATGGCATTTCTTGCTGTCCCCACATGCCTGTGGCCGGCTGGCCGAGGCTCCGCCCCACATTTTTTCTCTTGGATTGAGGTGGAGGGAGCAGCTTCCGCCTGGGACGTTGGCTGTCTCATGCCAAAGGGCTACTGGTTGCTCAGATTCTAACCTTTAGAGCGAGTCGTGCAGTGACCTGTTGCATCCGGGGGGTGGAGGACCAGAGAACATGCCTGGATGATGAGAAGTCCGCTGTGGGGCTGAACTGCTTCTCAGGGCGGGGTTCTACGGCGTGCACCCGGGCACCTCACTGAACCCCATCCCTGCTACCTTCCGGGATCGCCACACTCTTCATTTTGCCCGTCTAGTGGGTTTAAGACGGCATCTCCCTGTGGTCTCATTTTGCATTTCCCAAATTACTAATGAGCATCGTGCCACATGTTTTTATATCATTTGTATTTCTTTTTGTGAAATACTTGCTCATTTTTTTTTGAAGATTTTATTTATTTGACAGAGAGAAACACAGCTAGAGAGGGAACACAAGCAGGGGGAGTGAGAGAGGGAGAAGCAGGCCTCCCGCTGTACTTGCTCATTTTTTAAAAGAATTTATTTATTTGAGAGAAAGAGAGCACCTGTGGAGGGGCCGAAGGGGAGGAAGAGGAGAGAGAACCCTCAAGCAGGCTCCCTGCTAAGCACAGAGCTCGCTCATCCCATGACCCCAAGATCATGACTGAGCAGAAGCAAGAGTCGGACGTTTAACCCACTGTGCCACCCGGACACCCCATTTTCCACTCATTTTAAAAAACTTGGTTGTATTTTTCTTATTGGTTCACAGTTCTTCATCTATTCTAGATAGTAATCTTTGGTCACTTGTATATATTATAAATATCTGCTTTGTAATCTTTTTCTCTTTTGCATCATGGCTTTTTCAGTCTTTCAAGTAATAAGCAAAAAAAATCTTACCTTAATTTGGTGACTTGTACAGGTCATTTCTTATACAGCTAACACTTTTTTTGTCTCCTGATTAAAGAAGCCCCTCTCTGCCCCAGTATCATAAAGATTCTTTCTCACCTTTTATTCTGAAAGTTTTAAGTGTCTATTTAAGCCTAATCTATCAAGAACCATCTCCTGCCTGTGTTGTTGAGGTCATGGTCCACTATGAGTTCTGTAACTGATGCCCTTGACATGGTCCATCTTTTCCTTTGGATCTACACCACCACTTCTGTCCTTCATCCAGTTTCCACATGTCCTTGCATCTCTTCCTGGGCTCTCTCTTTTGTTCCATTGGTCAAGGGGTCTGTCCCCACGCAAATAACACACTGTCTTTGTTACAGTAGGTTTATAAAAGTTCTGGATACCTGGTAGGACAAGTATTTAATTTTTTTTTAAAGATTTTATTTATTTGACAGAGAGAAACATGGCCACAGAGGGAACACAAGCAGGGGGAGTGAGAGAGGGAGAAGCAGGCTTCCCGCTGAGCAGGGAGCCCAATGTGGGACTCGATCCCGGGTCCCCGGGATCATGACCTGAGCCGAAGGCAGTCACTTAACCAACTGAGCCACCCAGGTGCCCCAAGTATTTAATTTTTTTATTAAGTTTTATGAAGTTTTACTGGACAGAAACTCTGTGCATCATTTAATAGATTTACCTTGCTTTGTGTAGGCTTCTTATTCTATATTATCTATCTATTTATCTATCTATCTATCTATAATCTATCTATTTATTATTTTTGATTACCAATCATGTATTGAAAGCAGTAAGAGGTTCCATCACACCAAATAAACCAGTTCTCAGGATTTCCCCAAAATAGTTTAACAGCTCCAGCTTCTTCAGTGTTTATCAAAATACAAAAGAAGACAGTAGAGGTCGTGGATTCGATGGCACATCTGACCCTTGGAGGCCGAGGGAGTGAAAGTGCATGTAGACCAGGCTCCTGGTGCTGAAGCTCTAGGGCGACCTGCCCGGCCGCCCACACTCCTGCTGGTGAGACCACCAGAGGCCCACACGGACCCAAGGGAAGGCTGGGATCGCCCCTCCACCTCGAGGGGTCCGTGAGCGGTGGCCGCAGCCCCCGGCCTGTCTCCTGGGCAGCTGTGAAGCACGAGTACAAGCACAAATGCTAGGGGATGCGGGATGATCCGAGATGGAGCGAATCACAGGGACCCTACAGTGACCATGCAAAGGGGACGTGGCTCGTTCTGCCCCGTCACATGGTCCTGCTGGGAAACTGACCACTGGTGGACCAGACTCTGGTTGCCGCTGCAGAACCGACCCCGGGCTCGGTTAGCCCTTCTGTGGGTTCCAGTCTTCTCCTTATCTTGCCTTTGTGACAATATTAAAAATGCACTGAGCAGATGACATGATGCTGTATATGGAAAACCCAAAAGACTCTACCCCCAAACTATTAGAACTCATACAACAATTCGGTAATGTGGCAGGATACAAAATCAATGCACAGAAATCAGTTGCATTCTTATACAGTAACAATGAAAAAATAGAAAGGGAAATCAGAGAATCGATTCCGTTTACTATAGCACCAAAAACCATAAGATACTTAGGAATAAACCTAACCAAAGAAGTCAAGAATCTGTACTCGAGGAACTACAGAACACTCATGAAAGAAATTGAAGAAGACACAAAAAGATGGAAGAGCATTTCATGCTCATGGATCGGAAGAATAAACATTGTCAAAATGTCTATACGGCCCAGAGCAATCTATACTTTCAATGCCATTCCGATCAAAATTCCACCAACGTTCTTCAAAGCGTTGGAACAAACAATCCTAAAATTTATATGGAACCAAAAAAGCCCCCGAATCGCTAAGGAATTGCTGAAGAGGAAAAACAAAGCTGGGGGCATCTCATTGCCTGACTTCAGGCTTTATTACAAAGCTGTGATTACCAAAACAGCATGGTACTGGCACAAAAACAGAGAAATAGACCAATGGAACGGAGTAGAGAGTCCAGATATGGACCCACAAATTTATGGTCAAATCATCTTTGACAAAGCAGGAAAAAATATCCAGTGGAAAAAAGAAAGTCTCTTCAATAAATGGTGCTGGGAAAATTGGACAGCTACGTATAGAAGAATGAAACTAGACCATTCTCTTATACCACACACAGAGACAAACTCGAAATGGATGAAAGACCTCAACGTGAGGCAGGAATCCATCAAAATCCTGGAAGAGAACATAGGCAGTAACCTCTTTGACATTGGCCACGGCAACTTCTTTCAAGACATGTCTCCAAAGGCAAAGGAGACAAAAGCGAAAATGAACTTCTGGGACTTCATCAAAATAAAAAGCTTCTGTACAGCAAAGGAAACAGTCAACAAAACAAAGAGGCAACCCACAGAGTGGGAGAGGATATTTCCAAATGACACTACAGACAAAGGGCTGATATCCAAGATCTATAAAGAACTACACAAACTCAACATCCAAAAAGAAGATGAACACACCAAAAAATGGGCAAGAGACATGAAGAGGCACTTCTCCATAGAAGATATACAAACGGCTAACAGACACATGAAAAAATGTTCAGCGTCACTAGCTATCATGGAAATTCAAATCAAAACCACACTGAGATACCACCTTACACCAGTCAGAATGGCCAAAATTAACAAGTCAGGAAACAACAAGTGTTGGAGAGGCTGCGGAGAAAGGGGAACCCTCTTACACTGTTAGTGGGAATGCAAGTTGGTGCAGCCGCTTTGGAAAACAGTGTGGAGATTCCTTAAAAAATTAAAAATAGAACTACCCTATGACCTTGCAATTGCACTACTGGGCGTTTACCCCAAAGATACAGATGTAGTGAATAGAAGGGCCATATGTACCCCAATGTTCATAGCAGCAATGGCCACAATCGCCAAACTGTGGAAAGAGCCACGGGGCTCTTCAACAGATGAATGGATAAAGATGTGGTCCATATATACAATGGAATACTATGCCTCCATCAGAAAGGATGAATATCCAACTTTTGTAGCAACATGGACCGGATTGGAAGAGATTATGCTGAGTGAAATAAGCCAAGTAGAGAAAGTCAAGTATCACATGGTTTCACTTACTTGTGGTGCATAAGGGGTAATGTGGAGGACAGTAGGAGAAGGAAAGGAAATGGGAAGTAGGGTAATCCAGGGAGAGAAACCAAACATGAGAGACTTTGGACACAGAAACAAACTGAGGGACTTGGAGGCAGGGGGTGGGGGTTGGGAGAGCCTGGTGGTAGGTACTGGGGACACCTATTGCATGGAGCACTGGGTGTGGGGCATGGGCAATGAATCTTGGAACACTGAAAAAATAAAATAAATTTAAAGTTAAAAAAAATGCACTGAGTTGGGGTTCAACTTTGACCACCAAAATGGATCTCAACTCAGGTCTAGCGCCCCCGGGGGCCTGCCTGGCTGGGGGCTGGGGAGGCCCGGGGAGCCTGAGGTCCCTTCTGGGCATTAACAGCGGGTTGATTCTCTCTTTACAATAAAAAGAAAAGCTGAGGGGCGCCTGGGTGGCTCAGTGGTTAAGCGTCCGCCTTCGGCTCAGGTCATGATCCCCCAGGCGGGTCCCACATCGGGCTGCCTGCTCAGCGGGAAGCCTGCATCTCCCTCTCTCACTCCCCCTGCTTGTGTTCCCTCTCCAGCTGTGTTTCTCTCTGTCAAATAAATAAATTAAATTTAAAAGAAAAGCTGAGTAATATTGCATAGGAGTTTCAGAAACGAGCTCTTTGAGAACACAAACTGTTTACGTTAAATAAATACCCGGCTGCAGGCTGCGTGTGCACAGTTCGGCGCGGTGAAGCTCGCTGCGACCCACGGTGGGGACAGCTTCTGGCGCTCACACCGCGGGCGTAAAACCGCGAGGAAGGGCAGAGTGGGGCGCCGGGGGCGCGGGGGGTGCAGGGGCCGCGGGGGGCGCGGGGGCGCCGCTCCCTGCTGGGTCCGGATCTGAGTGGACAGCCGGTCCAGTCCCTCCAGGAGCCCTTCCACGCTGGTGGCCCAGATGGCCTGAATGTACCGCTTCCTGCTGCGCAGGGAGCGCAGCCCCCGCCTGTCCGCGTTCTCGGTCACGGTCACGGCGTTGGGGAGGTTGTGGCGACTCCAGCAGGACGGCATCCCTGAGCTCATCCTCGGCCAGCATCCTCACGAGCCCTCTCGGGCCTGTTCCCAGGCTCTCTGGCGTTGCCATCCAGCACAGATGAGACCCTGTGTGCTAGGGCGGGAGGGGCGCCACAGAGGTGGGGTCCCGCGTGGCCGCCCAGGTCCCCCACGGTGAAGCTGCTGCTCCCGTGCGCCACGGTTTCCACGTTGAAGCCTATGGTGGGAACGGTGGTCATGGTCTCACCCAGCTCCAGTTTGGAGCCGACGGTGGCCTTCCCCGCAGCATCCAAGCCCACCGTGAGAATGCGCATTTCTTTTTTGCCAAAAAAGCCCTTGAAGAGGCTGGGGACCGTATTTCCAGTGTGCTTTCAGCAGGGGGTGGGGGGGAGGCACTGGCTTTGGCGGCTGCGGCGAGGCTACTGCTCCAAGCCAGGCGTTGGTTTTGCTCCCAGCTATAGCTTTTATTATTTATTATTATTTTTTATTTTTTAAAATGAGCTCCTTGCCCAACGTGGGGCTTGAACTCACAACCCTTGAGATCAAGAGTTGTGGGCTCCACTGACTGAGCCAAGGAGGCGTCCCTTTGTTTGCTTTTTAAGTGGTTTTGTTTGTTGTTGGACTATAAAGATGTGGTTGATTTGTTTATATTAGTTTACAGCCAGTCTCTTTGCTAGACTTTCTTATCATTTGTACATTCTCTTGGGTTTTCTGTGCAATCATGTTGTTTCCTATAGTAATAGTTTCTTCTTTTTCTAATCCTTTGTTGTTGTTGGTGGGGGGGGTTGTTTTGTTGTTGTTGTTGTTGTTGTTGTTGTTGTTGTCTGTTCTGCTTGCCTGACAGCGCTGGGCCTTTCAGGACTTTTTAAAAAATATATAATTGGTCAGATTAGGTTCTCTTCTGATCCTGGTTTGTGAAGAGGGTTAGTTTTTATTTTTAAATCATGAATGCGTGTTGAATTTTACCAAATGATTTTTCTGGGGGAGAAAAGAATAATTTGCCGATTAGTCAACCCATGGTTCTACCATCTTTGACTTGGACTGAACTTGAGCCACAATTCAAGAAAATTACTGCCTGAAAGAAATCCAATGTAATCATAGGTATTTCCATTTTCCTCCCTTCTTTAAAGGATGCATTTTTTACTGCTTTGTTGTATGAAGTAATTACATGTGCTCAGAAAAAGTGTGTTGTTTTAATTTAAATAGATGAAGTGCCTTCGTTAATTTTTGGATCGCGTGGATTACCAGTGCCACCAAGAACAAGGTTGGGGTAGAAATTCTAACGTGGCTTCCCCTGTCAGCTTTGGACACCTGGTGGAAAATTCTCTTTGGTCCATTATCCACACACACAAAGTCATGCTCTTGGGTCACCATCGATAACTAAACTCATCTGTCCCAGATTAGAAACATACGAAGTCCAGTTTATTCTGTGTTTATTACATAGACTGTACAATCTTTTCATCATAGTATATTTTGGTATAATGTGTAAAAGTTACAAAGGAAAAACAAAGGTGCTTAGGTTATGAGTCATTTTCCCCCTAAGTGACAGTTAACAAAGAGAGAAAATCAAGACAGAATAATATGACCCCCTTTGGGGATTAATTTAGGAATTTGATAGTTAAGTTTGATAAATGAGTATACATTTTTACAAAAATAGATGAGCATATCTCAGGATGTACAAATTGGAAAGTTTTCTAAATGCTTGAAAGCAAGCTTAGATTATTTCTGAAACAAATTTTTATTTTCTTTTCTGGTGGGAGGTATCGTTCTGATGGAAACTTTTGATACGAGGGGCATATGGCTGCTAAAGTGGGTTTCTTTCTTCTGTGCAGAACAGACCTTTCCATCTGTGGGTGAGAGGTACCCGTGGACCTCAGCTCGGGTGCCTTACATGCGGTGTGTGTGGGTTGGGGTGGGGAGACTGGTCATTACTGACGTTTTTAAAGAAAGGTTCTATAATAAAACACAAAGCTATCATTTTCACAGAAAAAATAAATAAGAAAAAAGCTTTTTTTTTTTTTTAAACCTGCATATTACTATGGCAACTCAAATCATAAAGGCTGGTCATGAAGTAACATGGCATTCTTTGCAAACCATGGAAGCAGGCTTCAGTGCCAGGGTATGGGAAACATTAAGACTTTGGGACTTCTTGCTCCCAGCATTTTAGTTACATAAAAATGAATGCTACTTTTTTATTAATATAGATTCTGATAGCTGTTTTTCAAATGAATTATTGTTGAAACCTTTCAAATGTTTTTTTTTTTTTTAAGATTTTTTACTTATTTATTTGACAGAGAGAAACACAGCTAGAGAGGGAACACAAGCAGAGGGACTGAAAGAGGGAGAAGCAGGCTTCCCGCCGAGCAGGCAGCCCGATGTGGGACTTGATCCCGGGTCTCCGGAATCATGACCTGAGCCAAAGGCAGCCGCTTAACCAACTGAGCCACCCAGGTGCCCCGAAACCTTTCAAATGTTTCTTACAAATTCACTGGAGACGTGGATGCCAGCTGAGAAATACAGATCACCCCTCCACTGAACTCGCTTCCCCCCAGTCCTCTGCATCTGGCACCATGCAAGGCTCAGAGACAAGGGACACTGCCCACCTGAGGGCTATGAGTCCAGGGGACTGACCGGTACAACCTGCGAAGAGCCAAAGTGTCACCAAGACCTACTGTGTGCTGGAGCACCATTGTGAAGGTAGTTGGGGCGGGTCTGCAGCCTCGTAGGCACACAGCTGCTGGCATGGGGTGGAGGTGTGGTGTGTGGTGCGAGGCCCACTGGAGAAGGGGTGGAGGGGAGGCTTCCGGGGGGGTGAGGAGGAGTGATCTGCTCCCTCTGGGTGCTTCCCAGAAGGAGCAAAGGGCCCAGGCCACAGGTCGGGGGGCAGGGCTTGGGGACTAAGGGCAGGTAAAGGGAGCTGCAGGCCCAGCAGGGACAGCGTAGCAGATCTTGTGAGGCTGCACTGGGGGAGGTCGGCTTTTAGACCATGGACACTGACCTGGGAACAAGGGAAGGGATTTGATCAAATATGCACTTGGAAAAGATCTCCCTGATTATATTCAGGAAAATGGATTAGTGAGAGGCTAGACTGGACTCCAAGCCAGATGAAGAGGCTCCTGCTGGAGTCGGGGTGAGCCTGGTGAGCAGGGCATGAAACCTGGTTTCTGACCTGGGCAGCTGGGGGGGGGGGTTGTAGGCAGAGCCAAAGCCCTGCCGGAGATGCTGGGGGGGTGTAGGCAGAGCCAAAGCCCTGCCGGAGATGCTGGGGGGGAAGGAGCTGGTTCAGTGTCAGCACGGACCCTGGGGGGGTGTTCCCTGCAGAGGGCCATGTTGGTGGTGGGAGAGAGGGATGGAGGAAAGTGGTCTCGCGGAGGCCAGGGCTGCTGAACTCACTGCGTGATCCCCTCACACCTGCCTCTCCTCCAGCATTCTCTCTCTCTCTCTTGCTCCAGGAGGCCTCCGCCAATCCACCCTCCCTGGCAAGGAACCTAGGGGTGGCCTGGGCCCTGTCCTTCACCCTCACTGTCAAACCAATTTACAGCCTCAGGCATGTCTCCAACTGCACAGATGGGACCGCATCACTGGCTGCCTACTCCTGATCAAGGGCTTCCCAGCATCCCCAAGGTGAAGTTCAAAATCCCAGGTCAGCATTCCCAGCCAGCACCGAGCCAGTCTGCCCTGGATTGCCGGCTGTCTGCACACCCCGTGCTGTTCCAGGACTCTGGGTTTGATGGCTTTCCCCTCTGCTTGGAATGCTCTTATCTACCTGACAAAATCCTGCTCTTCCTTCAATATCTGCCAAAGCAGCTTCTTTCTGTGAGTCTGACCTCCCTCTGTACAGCCCTCCCTCCCTCCTGGGTTTTTTCCTGGGCTCCCAAGTCACCCCCTCCTGTGTCTCCCACAGTCTACATATTGCCTCGTGTCTGTCCATCCATCTTTCCTACCTGGCTGTAGACCTGTGGAGAGCAGGAACTGTGGCTTACTCATCTCTGAATCCTCAATTCCTATGTAGCATACAGTATGTACTTAATAAGTGCTTCCTAAATATATTGAATGTCTCCTTTAAAACAGTGAGGGAGGGACGCGTGGGTGGTTCAGCCAGCTAAGCCCCTCAGATTCGTGATTTTGGCTCAGGTCACGATCTCGGGGTCGTGAGATCAAGCCCTGCGTAGGGCTCTTGGAGCTTAGCCTGGAGTCCACTTGAGTGTCTCACTCTCCTTCTCCCTCTGCTCGTCCCCCTGCTCATGCTCGTTCTCTAAATAAATAAATCAACAGATAAAATCTTAAAAAAAAAATACAACAGAAGTAGGGAAAAACCTTACATGTCACCTTCAGGAACACTACAAGGAAAAAAGTGATTTATCTGCCCGATTCAACTTTTGGTATTTCTAGACACTTAGCAGCACCTCCCTCCTGTGGGGTTAGTAGACTCTTGACTACACGCGCTAAAGAAAGCAGCAGTGGTGTGAAAATCGAAAATTTATATTTGCGTTGTAACTGACCTAGGAAAGTGTTTGACTAAGGTTTTAAACAGATTTACTTTTGCATTTATGCTCTTTTATCATAAGACATTCTCCATGGATATCCTCGTGCAGTACAGGAAGGAAGGAATGAGGCTCATTGACCTGGGATTTTCAGTTTGTCCCATATGATCCATGGCCGGATTAGTTAGAGTTGGTCCACAGTTAGGAAGTTTAAACACCTTCCAGATTTACACAGTATGGAGGTTCCTCAAAAAGTAAGAATTAGAACTACCCTACGATCCAGTTGTTGTGCTACCGGTCATTTATCCAAAGAATACAAGAACACTCGTTCAAAGGGATACACGCGCCCCTGTTTACAGTGGTGTTATTTACAAGAGCCAACTAGGCAAGCGGCGCACGTGTCCGCGGACAAATGAATGGATAAAGAAGATCGCGCGCGCGCGCGCGCACACACACACACACACACACACACACACACAGGAATATTACTCAGCCATAAAAAGAATGAAGTCTTGCCATTTGCAACAACATGGTTGGACCTAGAAGGTATAATGCTAAGTGAAATAGGTCAAAGATAAATAGCACATGATTTTACTCCCATGTGGGATTTAAGAAACAAATGAGCAAAGGAAAAAATGAGAGACAAACCAAGAAAACAGACTCTTAACTCTAGAGAACACACTGATGGTCCCCAGAGGGAGGAAGGGTAGGGAAGATAGGTGAGATACGGGATGGGGATTGAGGAGGGCACTTGTCATGATGAGCACTGAGGAACGTATAGAATTGTTGACTCATTTTATGGTAACACTTGAACCTAATACAGTGCAGGAATTCATGATTATGCATAACTGACATTACTGGAATTAAAAGGAAGACTTAATAAAAAATTAAAATAGAAAAACCCTTTCAGATTTTACAAATATCTCAACCACAACATTTCCAGCATAATTTGCAGAAGTTGGTTTCAGGTGATTGCTTCCCTGCCCAAGGTCTGACTTGAATGAGGCCTCCGTGCAGACAGGGCTGAACCGGCTCCAGGCCAGTTCCCTGCGATGCTGTTCCCTACCGACCGCAGACTCGCTCTTCTTTGCTGAGTCCCTACGTGAACTTTTCTTCTGTGCAACTTGCTTTCTCGACAACCCAGAACAGTCAGAGCTCTGCTTCCTTGACAGACTTTCATTCACTGTTTCAGCATCTTCCAAAAAACCTAACACTGCTTACATACCTATTTATTTGACACATTCCTTAAAAACCAACTGCAAAAAACAAATTTCTATCAGAACCATGAAATTAAAATACACTGAAATTGATAATAAATAGATTCTTCCAAAAAACCTAACACTGCTTACATACCTATTTATTTGACACATTCCTTAAAAACCAACTGCAAAAAACAAATTTCTATCAGAACCATGAAATTAAAATACACTAAAATTGATAATAAATAGATTCTAATATAATTTAGAAAAAAAAATTATCCTAAGATCTGAATTTTAGAAATCGCAAAACCTTAAAATTGCACCTTTGGCAGTTATGGGCAAAAAAAAATTCTTTCACCCAATCTTTGTTGGGAAAGGTACACATGGGTAAAGAAACACAGGAAGTTCATTTTCCAAATCCAAATTCAGAGTACTAGCCAAGGAGAAGTAAGGTAAGCCTGTTTTTGCAGCCCCTTTGCTCTTGAACCTAAAACATGGTGGCTTCTTTATTTCCTTTGCTTTTTTTCCTCCCTTCCTCCTTCCCTCCTTCCCTCCTTTCCTTCCCTTTCTTACCCCCTCTCCTTTCTCTTGCTATTAGCCAGCTTGACACTCAAGTATATGCGTGGGCCTTCAATCTTGCAAAGTTTGATTCTTTTCCATTCCAGGAGCTTTTAAGTCAATCCACTGGAAGAACCAGAACCCGCTGCCACAAGAGGGCAGTAAACACCACCTGGCAGAGGGCAGCTTTGTCTCCCTCTACAGACGGGAAGAGGGACCCTGAAGAGGTTCGGGGACTTAAGGTTAACATGCCCCCAAGTGCCAGCGACTGAGACAGGAAGTGCCTAGTTAGGGATGCTCTTCCCCAGTAACTCAGCTGTCTGAGGATTACCTACAACTCCCCGGAAGAGAGAAAGCAGATGCTCACGGACAGAACATGAGAAACTCCTGCTTTAAGGCATTTGAACTTGCGGTGCCTCCTGCCTGGAAAGCTGTCCCCTGACCTAGCCTCCCGGGGCTCAGCACGGATTTGCAGAGACGTCTCAAACTCAAAATATTCCAAACTGGTTTAGGGTTCTTGCTTGGGGGTCAACAGCACTGGACGGGCCCTCCTCACTGTGAGGGTGAAGAGTGACTTAGCCTCCCTGGGTTCACGTCCTCATTTATAAAATTCAGATAAGAACATCTGCATTATAAATGTTTCCTGAGGCTTCAGTGAGGTTTACACATTCAATTAGTTTGTTTACATCACGTGGCATGGTGTGTGATCATTTCCCTGCCTGGAAGCTTCTTCGGTAAAGTTTCATTTTCCTCCATAAACCAGCCTTTCTTACTTCCGGTCCCCCAAAGAGATCAGCATCCCTCCGCTGTCTCTCCCACCATCTGTATGTAACTAACCAACAGATCTCAGTGTACGTTTCCAGAATCTAGTCCGCCTTTCAATCTCAACTGCTTCTAATCCTCATTTATGGCTACTTTTTGCCTGGACCACGCCGCTGACTCCCAGCAGCCCGCCTTCCATCCAGGTTCCACGCGGCAGGTTAAGCCATCTAAGTAGGTTGGAGCTCAGACATGGCACGAGAGACTCCTGTGGATGGTGAAGTCATCCTGGTGTGGGGCTTAATTTGATGAAGTTTTTACCTCTGTTTTACTGACCCATCTAGAACTGATTTTTATGTTTTTGTTTTTGTTTTTTTAAAGATTTTATTTATTTATTTGACAGAGAGAAACACAGCCAGAGAGGGAACACAAGCAGGGGGAGTGAGAGAGGAAGAAGCAGGCTTCCCGCCGAGCAGGGAGCCCGATGCGGGGCTCGATCCCGGGTCGCCGGGATCATGACCTGAGCCAAAGGCAGTCGCTCAACCAACTGAGCCACCCAGGCGCCCCACAGAACAGATTTTTATGTGTGATGTGCAGTAAGGATTCCGTCCCATTTCTTCTCCGTGGATGACCCAGCTGTTCTCCCTCCATCTGCAATGTCACTCTTGAAAACTCAAGTAGCTCATGACAGATGAAGTGAAAACACAGTTTTTGGGCTTCATTCACACATTAAGTTTCAAAGAAGGCCTAAGAAAAAAATTCGACTCTGCACTTAAGACATTTCCCTTGGACGATGTTTTCAGAACGAGCTAAAATGGGGAAAGGGGCAGTCACTCCCCCACACCTATTATCTTGTCTGGATGACAGAAATGCAGACAGTTATTTATGTCAAGCTCTGATTTAAACAAAAAAAAAAAATGTTGATTCTGAAATTTAGCATTTAACTGAAAAATGGAGAGAGCATCCCATGGTGCACACCCACGTCTTTTATCCCAGATAGAATATGAAACTCTTTAACAAATTTTAACAATTCTTGATTAAGAAATGAGGACTGAGGGCGCCTGGGTGGCTCAGTGGATTAAAGCCTCTGCCTTCGGCTCAGGTCATGATCTCAGGGTCCTGGGATCGAGGCCCGCATCAGGCTCTCTGCTTAGCAGGGAGCCTGCTTCCTCCTCTCTCTCTGCCTGCCTCTCTGCCTACCTGTGATCTCTCTCTGTCAAACAAATAAATAAAATATTAAAAAAAAAAAGAAATGAGGACTGAGCAATTCGACCTTTGGCTCTGAGTACAAAGGACTATTTTTCAAATGATAGTTATCTTTAAATGAATAATTGATAAGTTATTGATTCTTTTTTAAAAAAGATTTTATTTATTTATTGGTAGAGAGAAACACAGCTAGAGAGGGAACACAAGCAGGGGGAGTGAGAGAGGGAGAAGCAAGCTTCCCGCCAAATAGGGAGCCTGATATGGGGCTCCATCCTAGGACTCTGGGATCACAATCTGAGCCGAAGTCAGATGCCTAACAACTGAGCCACCCAGGCGCCTCGACAAGTTATTGATTCTAAAACAGGACTGCGTTGTTCCTCACCTCCCTTTTGCCACCCGCATCTATGCTGTGAATTTCCTGCACTGATCACCCAGCTCGGAGCCACTGTCTTCCCTAAGAGCAAAGGGGATGGCAGGAAGAGGACCACAGTCAGTTCAGACCTTCTAGGAACGTTGGCCCAGGCGGGGGGGGGGGGGG
>PITA01021357.1:0-32881 GCA_004023965.1 Spilogale gracilis
TCTTATTCTTATTCTTATTCTTATTCTTATTCTTATTCTTATTCTTATTCTTATTCTTATTCTTATTCTTCTTATTTATTCTTACTCTTCTTTTTTGGATGATTTCTATTAACTTGTCTTTAGGTTAACAGATTACTTACATTGCTTTGTGAATATGCTAGGAACTCCATCAAAATAATTCTGCATCACAGATATCAGGCACTTCATATCTAGCAATTCCATTGTGGTTTTGTTTTTGTTTGTTTGTTTGTTTGTTTGTTTTTAGTATGGTTTATGTCTTTCTGCCGAAATTCCCTATCTGTTCACATACCTCTTTCTTATATTTTTAATCATAGTTATTTTAAATTCTTTGACTGGAAACTCCAATTTCTGTGCTATTTTTAAGTCTGGTTCTTTTGATGTTTAAACCTCTTGATGATGTTTCTTATTTTATAAACTTTTTTTTGGTCTAATTGAAAGAGATTAAATATTATGTATAAAGACCAGTGAGACTTGGGAAGTATTCCCTCCTAGAAAAGAAAATGCTTCTTTTTCCATTGGACATTAGCTAAGGGAGCCAAGCTAGTACACTCATGAGCAGGGATTTATTATTTCCAGGCCTCAGAGGACCCCAGGGCTGAATCACCACTGCCTCATTGTGAGATCCGGAATGCTGGAGGGATTTTCTGTTTCCCTGCTTTATTTGAACAGATCCTAAGGTCCCTGGGGTAGAGTCCTTCTCAAGGCTCCCTCCCCACTCTTAGTAGTGAGATTTTAGATGCTAATACTCATGAACTTCAATACTAACTTATATTTACTCTTACTTTTGTAATGACCCTTTTCAGTTCTTTGCATTTCTTCCTATGGTACCATGCTTCTTTCTAGTTTGCATACCCTCAGATCTTCTGTTAGCATTTCCAGTGTTAATTAATTTTTTCAGCTTTTCATTCTGTGAATATCTTCCCCCCCAACCTTTATTTTTTAAAAAGCATCTTTCTGTGGGTATAATTTATATAAAATGAAATTTACCCTTGAAAAGTTATATTTTGGTGAGTTTCCACAATTGTATGCAATAGTATGCCCCCTCCACAATCAAGAACCGGGAAATGCTCCTGACCTCAAACTGTCCCGTGCCCCCTCCTAAGCAATCCTGCACTGCCTTCTACCCTCTCCAGCCTTTAGATGTTTACCACTATGGTCTTCCCATTTTAGGATCTTATGCATGGGTCATTATACTCTACAGATATATCTATTGAGAATATTTTCTCCAAATTTCTGTTTTTTCTTTTAATTTTACTGATCATGTGTTTTAAATAGCAGACTTTTTAAGTTTGATGAATTTACAGTTTTTATATTTTATTTTTTATTAACATATAATGTATTATTTGTTTCAGTACAAGTTTGTGATTAATCAGTCTTACACAATTCACAGAACTCACCATAGCACATACCCTCCCCAATGTTTTTTTTTTTTATGGTATTTTCTTCCTGTGGCCTACTTAGAAATCTTTGCCAATCAGATCATCGTAGCAATTCCCTCCTGTTTTTTTTTCCTCTAGAAGTTTCATATTTTCAGCAACTATGTGTGGATCTGATGAGGGAACAGAAGGCTAGCTGAGGGCAAAGCAGAAACTGGCAACATGCACACACACCGCCCCCTCCCCCCAGGTGTGTCATTCCTCAGGCATTCCTGGCTGCCCTAAAGGAAAAACAAAAACGAATAGTTAAGTTGTAGAGATCACAATACTGCAAGACCTGAGTCTCCCAGTTTACAAATGTCCCAGTGATTTACAAGGAAGAGGCTTTCTTACCAACAGCCTATCTTCCAAAGACCCATAACTCAGTTCCTGAAACCTGAATATCATCTTCCCCTCCATAAAATTGAAGGAGGCTGAGGCACAGGGAAATGTAAATAAAGTTAAACTTCATCCAAACCTAAAGTTCATTGATAGGGACCTGTGTTAGTAGGAGTATGACGTTCCTCCACTGAAGCTCTCAACTACCTTACTGTTAATACCTTACTAAAAGAAAAAAACAACTTTAACTAGACAAATAGCAAAGCCGCTGGTATCCTGTGTGTCTTCTTAAAAACTGAAAGTTCTGGGGCACCTGGGTGTCTCAGTCGTTAAGCCTCTGCCTTGGGCTCAGGTCATGATCCCAGGGTCCCGGTGGAACCCTGCATTGGCTCAGTGGGAAGCCTGCTTCTCCCTCTCACCCCTCCCAGCTTCTGTTCCCTCTCTAGCTTTGTTTCTCTCTGTCAAATAAATAAATAAAACCTTTAAAAAATACATAAAAATGAAAGTTCTCTCAAACCCTCCCTTTCCTTACCTCTCTCAAGCCCATAGTATATAATCAGCCACACCTCACAACCCCAGGTCAGCGGCTCTTTCTGTCCACCCATCCTGTGCCCTGCTTTAATAAACCACCATTTTGCACCAGAGATATTTCAAGAATTCTTTCTTGGTCGTCAGCTCCATCCCACTGAATATCATCTATATTCTAAAACTTCATCAGATCTATAATCTCTTTTAAGTTATTTTCTACATATAGTTTATGGGAAGAGGTGGTTTTATATTTTCTTTACGAACATACAATAGTCCCATCACCATTTGATGAAAGGAGAAATGTAGGAAATAAATACCACTACTGCGGAGACAAGCACAAGTACGTATTATCCAAAGTTGTTAATGTTATTCTGCCAACACTGCAGTGATTCATGTTTATAACAGCTCCAGAAGTTTTCAAAAGGAGAACTAAGGACCTACAAGGAGAAAGAGTATGAGAGGGAGTGCTGGGAATGTAAAATGTCATCACTTGAATTCCTTATTGTAGAAGTTAAGATGGCACATTGGAGTAAATAAAGCTCAGTTCACTGTAGTCTACTTGTGTCAAATTTAGTACCTAAGGATGTTATTTTTCATATCTGATGCTCTTCACCTCTGTCAATGCTTTATTACTTCAAGTCTCCTTTGTGTAACAGTGCCCTGGAGCAGCACAATGATTTCTGTCATACTTTTTTCTTGGTTTCAAAAGAACAGATGATGGCCCCTCTGTATCCTCTCCTCCAAATAACTGAATCTTCACTGAAGACTGTACTCCCCAGCAGACATAGGGGAATGTCAACAGACATCGGTGGAAGCATCCTGTGGGAGTTCCTGGGGGAGTTCCTGGGGGTCCCTAAACAGAGTTTTTGGCTGCCATTGCCCTTCTCTGTCCTTTCTCCTCCTGTGTTCCAGTGGCTGATGTGTTAGCTGGAATTCCATCAGATACCCTGATCAGGAGGATTCTCATTAGAGATTTCAGAAGGAAACAACAGAATTATTGTTTTTTTCCAGAGGAATTTTAAGCCACAATAAAGTTTCCAAGCACCCAATGATGCATTAATTGGTGTGAGATTGAAATAAAGTTTTTTATTACATATTACATATATTATACCTCAGATGAGGTCTCTGTTAGTTACTGACCGGCAGTATCTTGTTCAGTTCATTTACTATCAATGTTTCTGTTTTGCTCTCCTGTATCTGTTACAAGAGTATATAGCTGAAATCTATTTTTTCATTCAATCTGTCAATCTTTTAACTCTTCTAAATCTCTTTTAAATGGGTAAGCAAACTATTTATACTGATTTCCTTATGGACATACTTGAATTTACCTCTAACTATTTATTGCTTTCTATTTGATTTTTATCACAATACTGCTTTGTAATTTTTCCTTTCTCTTGCATCTTTGGTATTGTAAGCTACTTTTTCTCTCATTAAAATTTTAATTGCTCTACTAATTTTGAATATATAATATTATGGTATAATATTTGTATTATTTTTTAATTATTCTAAAATATTTGCTTGTACATTTAACCTAAAAATCTAAATTTAGGCAATATTTTTACTCTTTTTTTGGAAAATATATGGTTTTTAAGACTGTAAATGCTGTTAACCTCCCTACAAAGCAAATGTGAATTTTATCACAGAAAGTCAAATTTCTTTCTTGGTTTTTACAATACTGCATATTAGGCATTATTGTGATTATAATGTCAATGCATGAGTCATTTTATTTATAAGCTTAACATTTTGTTTGTTCACCATTCATTCTTTTTTAAAATAGCTTTATTGAGATAGAATTTTCACACCATACACTTCATCCTTTTATTTTTATTTTTTATTTAAATTCAGTACATCATTAGTTTCAGATGTAGTGTCACTACATCCATTTAGAGTGTACAATTCAATGGTATTTAATACATTCATGGTTGATAGTCATGCCTGAAACTTAATTTTAGGATATATTAATCTATCCTCCCATGAAACCAGGGACCTATTAGAAGTTACACCACATTTTCCCCCATAAATGTGCCTTTTTTTGACATTACACATAAGTGAAATCGTATACTATATTATCTTTTATTATTAGTTTCTTCCATTAATCTTTTTTTAAAGTTCCTTATTTCCACCAGATGGAGATCTTTTTTATTATTTTATTTTATTTTATTTATCACATTATTTTATTTTTTCAGTGTTCCAAGGTTCATTGTTTATGCCCCGCACACAGTGCTGCATGCTTTCATTAGTCTTAATGTTCAGTGTTTCTCTCCCTTACATCATCAATTTTTTTCTCCACTCAAGGATTTCTCATCAATATACAAATATGCTAGAGCATCTCCCAACTAAAAAGTAAAGTTATATGAACACCATATCTTCAGATTCTTCTGCCATATTTTTCTGCTCCTCTTCAAAGCAAAATTTCTCAAATAAATGTTTTCCTCTTGCTCACCTTTCATCCTCTTTTACTGCCACACCATTTCTTGCCTCTCCAATTGCATGAAAGCATTCTTGTCAATGGCATCACTAAATTCCATTTTTCTATATATACATGACTTCAACCTCCATGACCCTATTGTTGTCCCTCAGTCCTTCATTCCTGAAATGACTTGCTTTTCACTTAGTTTCTGGAATTATTCTGGTTCATCTCCACACTTTGGGGCATTCTTTTATGGAAAATCCTTCTATAAGCAACAACTGTCCTTCAGATCAAAGTCCTACATGATTGGCACCCAACACAGAACTAAATGGTAGGTTACTTGACTTGGCCATGACAGAATTCTGTATACAGAGCGTTACTTCTCTAACTTCTACCTCTTGCCTTTTTCTCAATGTTATTCATGTAACACACTAGACATTAAGGTTTTAGAAGGCTAATAAATAATATGCCTTCCCAGTCTGAGTTCTGAAGCAATTTGAGTGAATATAAAAGATTAAGTGGATGAGACTCTCAGTGTATTTAGTGTCTCTACTGGTAAGTTTACAATACAGCTGAGACAGATTGAGAGCGCATAATTTTCTTCTGATAGGCAAGCTCACAGGGAAAGGTAACAGAAAATATAAAACCATATATGCCCTATCCCCAAATTGTTAATCATGCAATTGGCTTCACTCCTTCATATTTTTTCTCAAGAAAGAGATGGTACAGTGGTGGAGAAAAGACAGGGTCATCATGCTGATGGGAGGTCTCTATCTGCTGTTAAGCATTATAGGTGATAAACCTCCCCTCTCTTCCCAAAGGAGCAGATCTTAACTTGAACCTTTAAGTATCTTAAAAAAAAAAAAAAATTCTACTTAGCATTAATTGGAAATTAGCTACATGCATTTTTTCCAAGAAAACTAGAATATAAACCATAAAGTGGCATTTTAAGCATTTCTAGTAGTTCAGTGGAAGTCATTATGAAAGCCAAATGACCCCTCTGCCTTTTTCTTAAACAGAAGTTCCTGAGCACTGAATAATGCTTGCGTAATGGCATACAGTCCTGCACACATCAGTCACTGCATGCTGTTGTAATATGCTCTCAGAATGGACTGTAGAACTATACACCCTGTCACTAACTGACCCCAAATTATGTTTCCTTTAACTTTCCACAGCACCATCAGACTTTCTAATATTATTTATTATTATCTCCCTAAATTCACCTTTGATATGTTTTCACTCAAAACACACATACTGGTTGCCTGAGTGGCTCAGTGGGTTAAAGCCTCTGCCTTCAGCTCAGGTCATGATCCCAGGGTCCTGGGATCGAGGCCCCCATCAGGCTCTCTGCTTGGCAGGGAGCCTGCTTCCTCCTCCTCTCTCTCTGCCTGCCTCTCTGCCTATTTGTAATATCTCTCTGTGTCAAATAAACAAATAAAATCTTTAAAACACACACACACACACACACACACACACACACACAGAGAGTTTACTTTAAGTGTCAAAGTGATGGGCACTGTGGTCATAATGGTTTTAGGTTTAAATATTAATAATAACAAATGGGTAGTGAATTTGAGACAGAAGTGTTGGGAATCAAGTTTGTGACATCCTTTAAGCAATCTTTTAAAGAAACCTCTTCCCTCACCTCCACTTTTGTGTCTTTCTTGTTCTTTTAGCTCTTCTATATTTTAAAGATATTTATTTAATAGTAGCTATATCTGTTTAGAATTTACTGGTTAGTAAGTGCTGTTCATGGAAGTAGATGTGGCTTGTCTGACATAATTCTCACAAGAATTGATGGGGAGCCACTATATTGTATCCCTTTCACTAATGAGAAAACTAAGATTAGAAAATAAATGTGGTTGGCCCACGGTCACACCACATGTAACCCACAGAGCCTGGGCCTGTACCCCTCTTTCCTGCCTCTTCCTCACACCATCTCTCTACATCTAAAGGGCTTGCAAGTAAGTTCAGCTGCTTGGAGGGGAAAATTCAAGGATATTCTCTATGATCCAAAAGAATTTTCATTGATTCAGTAGGTTATGGCATAAAATGATGAAATGGGGACCCAGCCTTTGAGTTAACAAGTTTGTGGATATTTCTTACACTTATCTGGTTGGCTGGTTGCTATTCCCATAGATCAGTGATAGAACTTTTGGAAATGTCTTGGTTTGTTAGGGCCTGCTTAGCCTGAAGGCCTGCAGAACAGGCTCCGAAACTTCCCTGCGACTTAGGCCTCTGCATATCTAAGACCCCCTGGTGATTGATGCCTTTACAAGGCCTGTGTTAACCAAATAGAGGCAAATAGGTCAAGGAACCATCTGTGCATCTTGCTTCCTTGCCCCAGTACTGGAAATGTGTGGGCATTCCAGGAACTGGGGAGGGGGCTAAAATGTTATCTCACCCAGCCAGGAAAATTACTGTGTAACTCTTGCTTGCTGTTTAAAACGTATATAAACCCCTAGACCCTTGCATTCGGGGTCCTTGCTGAAACCCGCTGTGCCGGGCAGATGCTTGGACCCTAGCTAGCTGGAAATAAACCTCACGGTGTGATTTGCATTATCCTGAGCGTCCTTGGTTTCTCTTTGGGGAGGCGGTCAACCTGGGACTTTAACAGGTTTAATTAACACGACGAAATTCAAATGTTCATTAGTTAGGACTGTAGAAACTTTATTTTTTGCAGATATGGTGTTTACCACATTGACATTTCAGTCCTGACAGTTCAAAAGCCAATTCTGCTGATGGCTAGACATTGTGCTCCAGCATAGGTCCAAATATGGCTAGGCTAACATGTGTCAAAGAAAGAAAAGCACATATTTTCCGTGCAACTACATGCTAAGCACTCTGTCAATAGCTTTACCAGGAATACCTTACTTAATCCTCTTCCCAGTTTATTGAGGCAGGTAGTATTACTAATCACATTTCATAGATAAATACAGCATGTCCTAAGGAGGTTATACAATTTATCCTCTTTGGAAGATGACATTTGATGATGCTTGTATTCAAAGTCAGGATGCTGGATTCCCAGTCTTGTGTACATAATCACCATATAAGACCACTTCTCAATGTCTGTGTGTGTGTGTGTGTGTGTGTGTGTGTGTGTGTGTATTCACACATGCATATAAACATTCTGGTAAAATAATAAGCATTTAGATTCAAACAAGGTGGTTTTTGAATTAAAAAAAAAAAGACCAATCATTAAAATTGTGGAACCCATCTATATTTTCTAACTTCTATGCCTTTGTTTTGTTCTCTATAAATGAGAATTCTTATAATGATGCACAAATTTTTAAGTGCTTTGTATCATTAAGAAGCCTAAAGGATTTAAATTCCAGTTTTGCAACCTCAATGCTACCATTTTGAACTAGAAAATTCTTTGTTGTCATAGAAACAAACTGAGGGACTTGAGGGAGGGGGTGGGGGGATGGGAGAGCCTAGTGGTGGGTACTGAAGGCACCTATTGCATAGAGCACTGAGTGTGGGGAATGGGGAATAAATCTTGGAACACTGGGGAAAAAAATTAAGTAACAATTAAAAAAAAAAAATTCTTTGTTGAGAAAATGGCCTGTGCGTAGTGGGAAGTTTGCAGCATCCCTGGTGTATACCCGTTGCCTGCAGTTGCACCTCCCCAGTGGTGACAACCAGAAAGTTCTCAGACTTTGTCAAAATGTCCCCTAGGGAGCAAAGTCATCCCAGATTGGGAACTAGCTTAAGTAGTAGAGCTGTTCATTTTGAAATTCTTGGTATATTTATAGTCTCTTTGATTATCCAGTGCTTCTCTTTTCTTTCTTTTTTTTTCTTTTTAAAAAACCATTGATATCTTCTTCCTTTAAAACTATACTATGGTATTTCATATCTCAGGATAAGATTATGAGAAATTTATCCAAACAAATCCTTATCCAGAAGTCAATAAAACAGGGGTTACCCAGAAGTGTCACCTGCAGGAAAGTCTATGACATAAAGGTAGGTTTGTATATCAAATATTTTGCATATTTTAAAATTTCTGATTGTACTTACGCAATACTTATTAGAAACAATACTTTCAAAACAGTGATACTCAAACCACAGTCTTCAGAACAGAGACGGCCAATGCATCCGGGGACATTTTAAGCACTCAAATCCCAGGGCAACGTGCCGGGATTCTGATTCCTTAGGTCTTACTGTCTGTGCATTTAACATGAAGTTTGGGCAATTCCCTCAGTGTTTGCATACTTCCAAGACCACTTTTTGAAAAATAACCCTCTAGATAGACTGATGTAAAAATCCCAAACCACGGAAAGAGCACAAATGTCCATTGACTGATGAATGGATAAAAACGGTGTGTGTGTGTGTGTGTGTGTGTGTGTATTGGGTTACCTGGGTGATGCAGTCGTTAAGCATCCATCTTTGGCTCAGGTCATGATCCTGAAGTCCCAGGATGGAGCCCCACATCAGGCTCCCTGCTCAGCGGGAAGCCTGCTTCTCCCTCTCTCACTCCCCCTGCTTGTTCTCCTTCTCTAGCTGTGTTTCTCTCTGTCAAAGAAGTAAATAAATTCTCTCTCTCTCTCTCTCTCTCTCTCTATATATATATATATATATATACATATATGTATATATATATGACTAATATATACTATATATACTGGAATATTACTCAACCATCAAAAAGAATGGCATCTTGTCATTTGCAACAACAAGCTAGAGTATATTATGCTAAGCAAAATAAGTCAGTCAGAGAAAGACAAATGCCATATGATTTCACTCATATTTGCAACTTAAGAAACAAAACAGAGAAATGGGATGGGGGAAAAAATGAGCTAGGGAAGCAAAGCATGAGAGTATCTTAACTATAGAGAACAAATAGAGGATTGATGGATGGAGGTTGGTGGGGACCACGAAATGGGTGATGGATATTAAGGAGGCCCTTTCAGTAAGTACTGGGTGTTGTATGTAAGTAATCACTAAATTCTATACCTGAAACCAATTTTACCATATTTGTTAACTAACAAGAACTCAAATAAAACCTTGAATTAGAGTTACTTGGGTGGCACAGCTGGCTAAGTGACCAACTCTTGGTTTCAGCTCAGGTCATATTTCAGGGTCATGAGATTCAGTCCTGTGTCAGTTTCTACGCTCTGAGCATAGAGATTGTTTGGGATTCTCTTTGCCCCTCCCTACTCGTGTGTTCTCTCTCTCTCTCTCTCTCTCTCTCTCTCACAAATAAAAAAAAAATCTTTAAAAAAATCCTTGAAATTAGAAAAAAAGTCCCAACCTTACTCTTTTTACTCTTTAAGGACTGTTTGCTTTGTGTCTTTGGACACACATTTTACATGTACTACAGTGTGGCTCAAAATCAAGGACATACTTACTATTAGGGTCTTGGTCCTAAATCCCAGATATCTTGACAGTATTCTTGTAATTTTAGCTAAATAATATTCCTTACAATCTAATTATAACCAAGCACTGATGACTATAATGAGGAACCTCTACCCATTTACCCATATCCATCACTGTCTGGTTAAGAGAGAGTTACTAATTCCCAGTGGAATCTTCTATCAACATGTTTCTTTACTTTTCTTTCAGATAATCTGTAAAGGTGACTTATTTTCATCTAGGAACAACTAATGAATCTACAGGACAAATGGGATCAAAAGAAGTTCTGCCTTTGTGCTTCTTTCCACAAATCCAATCTCAGTTGAAATAGACCTAGTAATTAATAAATTTGAGAAGAAAGGAATGTGCAATGTGCTAGTCCTTATCCATCTTCCCCTTCATTATTTTCTTCTACTCCTTCTTTTTATTCCTTCCCTTATTGCAACATAGCAGATCATCATAAATGCCTCATTAACCCCTCATAGCAACCTTATACCATTTGCAAGCAAATATTGTAGTTGAAGAAACCAAACCTCATGGGGGGCAAGTGTCTTTGCCAAATTAATGCAGCTAGGGAAAAGGCAGAAAAGATACTTAAAACAAAGTCATTTGTTTCCAAATCCATTGCTCATATATCTTATAAGCAGGGTTTTAATCTTTTGGAAAATCTTATAATAGAAGTAAAATATCCAATGACATGGCATAAAATCCAACTTTTTTGCTAGAAGAAAGAGTAGTGATGATTCTTGATGTCCAGGGAGAGGGGGAGGGTACTAGATTATACCCTTTCATAGCCCAGAATGATGCCAGATGATGTCAGATGATGGATGCTTCAGACTGAGTGGATTTGAAGATTACCCAAGGTCGGCATGATAAACAATGACCAATGTAAAGATGTAACCCAAATCACTGCCACTGACAACTCCATAATTTTTCCCATGGCCTCCCAGCAAGACATCCCAAGTCAGCCATTACTCACTGTTCAGCTGTGTCAGAGGTGAATATGATTGTGCTTCTGACCTCTGAAATCATCCAAGACTACTCTAAACTAGGGCCTTGCATCTTCCGTGAATGTTGATATAAATCCTAAACTCTTATTATCAAGGAGAGATGCAAGTATCTCTGAATTATTGGGAATTCTTAGAAATAAAACAAAACTCAAGAGTGATATTCCAAAAACTTCAGACACATGACTGATATAGCTCCTAATCATTGAATGTTTCATACGTATTCACGAAAATATGCAAAATGTATCCTTTATTTTTAAATTGTACTTTGGAGTACATTGATGCTATCTTGGTTGGTTGGTTTTTTTTTTAAAAAGGTTATATTTATTTATTTGAGAGAGAGTGTGCACAAGTGGAGGAAAGAGCAGGGGAAGAAGGACAAGCAGGTCCCACTATAGGGCTTGATCCTAGGACCCTGAGATCATGACCTAAGCTGAAGTCAGATACTTAACCAACTGATGTATCCAGGTAGCCTGTTGCTGCCTCAGTTCTTACATAAAGCAATTAGGGATCATAAAGTCTGAGTTATTCACTCAAGTTTGAATAGTTGGTAAAGGCAATTGATAGGATTTGAGCCCAAGTCTGACTACAAAACTCGTGTCTTTACCGTCTTGCCATAATGCCTCTCAGAACAAGATAATTAGTATCATCAGAAGATGCATATGACACATGACCTGAGGCAGAAAAGAGGTCAGTGAAGTACACACTAGAAAGAAAAGATGTTTTATATTTACCTGTGGCCCAGACCAAAACACCAAGGCAAAAGCCGCAGTAAGCCCCCCATTCAGAGAAAATATCCTTGGATTCCAATCTGGAGGTTAGGTTTGCACTTTTTTTTTTTTTTCAAATTCTCACAGAGCCTTTATGTCTGACCAAAGTGATATTTGGAGAATGAAAAAAAAATCAGGTTCAAATTTCCCAGCAAAGGCCTAGAAGGGACTAGAGAAAAGGGTAAAGTTTCCTTATCAGTAAGTCACTGGACTAAACCTGCAAATAGTCCTTAAGGAGAACAGACCTGGGAAAGGAAGCCTTGCCTTAGGTAGGGGTGAGGCTGTCCACCCAAGAGGAAGGCAGTTAGAGAATCTGTATTAGCAGGTTTCTTTGAGGTCCCTCAAACTAGAGCTAGTCTGGAGCAACTGACCCTGGGAGAAGGACAGCAAACACTTCTAAAATCATGACCATGTGCAGGAAAAGAGCTTTTGACACAAGTACATGAGAGCTCAAAGCTGGAACCAAGCAGTGTCAATCTATGGATGACAGGTCTTTGGTTCATAAAATGAGCAAAGGTGAGTATGTTGATAGTAGAGGGGGCAGGTAGGGAAGAAAGGACAAGCACCAACAACTAAAAATCAAGCAGGTGTTTTGATTTGGGTTTTCCCAGAAACAGATTCTGAGATGAGAATTTGAGTACAAGTAGTATGTGTGTGTATGTGGTGCGTGTGCGTATGGAGGTGTTCTAAGAAACACTGAGCACAAATGGAAACCTGAGGTAAGGAATGGAAACAAATCATTACAGTGTGCATTACCAAACAATTGAAGAAATATGGGATACAGTGTACAATAAGCTTCAGATTTACCCCAACCAAGGAGGGAGGGAGCTGGGATGCCTACAGCACCCGTGTGATAATGGTTGAGAACAAATCTTAAAAGATGAGCCCAGCTTGCTGCTACTCTCATGGCCAGATAAAATACCCACAAATATATGGAATAAATAGCCTTGTGTTTAGAAGTCAGTGCTTAAGGGAGGTAGCCAAAGCATCAGGAGCATCTGCTCCAGTGGATGCGTCTGAGTCATTCCCATTATTCTGCTTATTTAGCAGAGTGGTATGAGGAAAATCTGTAGGCTTTGGAGTAAAATAGGCCTGATTTTGAATCCCAATTTGGCCATAACAATTTGGCAGCCAAACACATTTCAAAGAAGAATTAGTCTGAACAACCCCCAACTCAATAATACCAGGGTCAACCCACATTCTCGATTGTAAGCGTAAGCACAGCTGACTCTATAAGGTCAGTATCCAATTACAGGCCAGATCTATAGTTAGGGAGAGGAACTGAAGACTGTTTGAAAGGGAAATGACACACTCTTTCCAACAAACTCCATGTTGCCTACTTTCCATGAAGATTAATTTTTAATAGAAAAGCTGAACGATAACAGGTGTTATACCAGGTTGTTATGGAAGTGAGGATTATATATCTGAGTACACTGTACAATGCTAGGCACACGGTACCTTTCAAAGAAAGTTATCTAGTATTATTTCATTTTGTTAATAATTATTAAAGTAGTAATGAGTATTTTGGAGGTATACCATGTTCTAGGAACTATGTTTGTGGAAATATGCAAGTTAAGTTTGTCATTTTCCTTTCCAGGAACTTCCTGTTCAAAATGTAGAGATAAGAAAAAACATACAACTTGGTGATAGAGGAAGTGTTTAAAATTTTTAGTAGGAAGAAAGAATACTTCCATTTGACAAACTATAGGAGACAACTAATGGGGAAATTCCAGGGTATTTTCAAAATTAGAATACATTTCTTTATAACCTCCAAGAGAACAGGGACCTAATCATTCTTGTTAATTTCTGTATCCCTGGTGGATGGAGCAGGACCAGACCTATAGCTCATTACTCAGTAGATACTTAGCAGCTAAATGACTCTGAAGAGGATGGAAAGTGTTTTCGGGATGGAAGGAGGGACATGAGCAAGAAGAGGGGGCAGACGAGAATAAGATGCAGAAGCAGATAGTGATCCAGGTCAGGAGCAACTTGGAATTTGTGAGGATGAGAGGTGAGGAATAAGCCTGGAAAGGTAGCAGCAGCAAGATTAGCAGCAGTGAATGTCAGTCCAAAGGTTTTGGGTTTTATTTTGCAAAGGGAAGCCACTGAAGGCTGCAAATAACCTGATAAAGATGGTGATTTGGGAAGTTGAATCTGGCAGTACAATGAAGAAGGGATTAGATTAAGAAGGCAGGAGGCAAAGAGTAGGTTAGAGGCAATTCCAGTTGCTCAGGCCCAGGCATGTCTGAGTAATTGCTGTTCATGTGGTTAGTTCCAAAATACCACAAGCTCTGACCGCTGCAAGCTGATTCTTTCTGACATCAAGGACAGAGAGGTAGGGATATTTATCTCTGGCTATAACCCCCACATGGGACAACCTGTGAATAAAGCAATCTGTTCACCCATATGGACCCCACAAATTTTATAAGTGTGAGTAAATTCAGTCTCAACTTGGGTTTCATAAAATTAAATTTAGCAGAGATTCATCATGAAAATTATACTAATTGCAATTCCCCATTGTAGGGAGTGCTTATCAGTTTAGTAGAAACACGCACACACACACACATACACACACACACACACCCCAAAGGTAATGACAACAAAATTCTGTCTCCACATTATCTAACCATTCTACATTCTATATGGCACCTTTAATCAGTAAAGCTATAGTTACCTAACACTCAATAGCATAAACATGGCTGACTCAATAGGTCAGTAGCTGATCACTGGTTAGTTTTTAGTTAAAGAGAATAGATGGGTACTATTTGAGATGGAAATGTCCCTCTCTCTCTTTCTATGAATAATTTTATTTCTGTCAACCTAACATATATCCATCAAAAATACATTTCTTTATAATCATTCCTTCCAGTCATTTACCAAGTACATGTTAAATGCCAGATTATATAGTTGTAACAAATGTGATAGGATGATCCAGGTTATGAGGAAATAAATACGAATATAACAAAACTTTTGTCCCCTTTGAGGAATTCAGAGTCTATTGTGACATATTATCAAATGCTATGGGAGGTAGGGAGGTTAAGACATAGCTGACCCTAGAAAATCAGTAAGTATGAATTAAGTATCTGTTATGTATCAGTTCTTGGGTGTTTTACCAGTGTTTGTGAATAATTAGAAGATAAAAGTTAGCAATTTTTCAAAACTTAGACATATCTTTGGGACAAAATAAGACAGTATTAATAGACATACTACCTTTTCACTCAACAGTATTTTTATTGAGTACCTACTATATTCTAGGCACTAATGTAGGTAATATGGATTTAATAGTAATTAAATATGGTCTGCATGCTAAGTAGCTCATTACCCAATGGGATATTTCTATCAAGATAAACTGTGTTACCCAAACAACTTCAAAATAAACAAAGGTTTATGTCTCAGTCATGCTATATACACATTATAGTTCAGCTTCAGCTCTGCTTCATATAGTCCTTCATATAGGACAAAGCTGATAAGATGGTATCTATCACAGCTGCTCTTATGGCAAAGGAAGGAGAGATATTCCCAAAACAGACATATATCTCTTCTGTTCACATTCCATTAGCCAATGCACATCTCAAAGTCACAATGACACCAAGAGGATGGGGAAGGAGAATTATCCCACAAGAAAAGTCATCATGGGGAAAGAACTAGGATATTTTGTAGACAATGCATCTACCACGGTGAGTTCACTAAGACCACAAACGCTTCCAGGAGTAATTCACCTGGATCTCAAAATATAATCAGTGTGGAAATACTTACTGGTCAGCAAAATCCTCACAGTTGTTGTTTGACCAAGAGCTGTTATAGTAGGAAAGACCAAGTGCAAACTCATGAATTTACCTCCACCCTCTAATGGAAAGAACAAAATAAAAAAGAGTCATTCACAAGCTCAATGAGATTAGGAAAATTTGTTCTTCTTGACTCTATAATTTGAGATTCCATATTTCTGGAGGTCCTTGTTCCTAGAGCAGGAAAAATCACATTAGAGGTCACAATATTCTGCTGAATTTTAACTGACATTAGTTAAATCTTCTCTCAATACATCAATTTCCATACCTTTAAAATATTGACTATTGCTTCTGCTGCTACTGCTATCATTACTACCAATATCACTGTCATCATAACTATCACAAGAATCACCCTCCCTCCTGCCACCATCACCACCACCACCATCACTACACCATCACCACCACCATCAGCACCACTACCGCCACCTCCACCACCACCACAGTCAACGACATCACCAACACCATCACCACCACTATAATCATTCCCACTCCTGCCACCAACACAACCACCACCATTACCACCAACCCCATCACAACCACCTCCACCACCACCACAGTCAATGACATCAAAAACACCACCATCACCACCAATATGTCACCATCATCACAACTATTACTACCACCATCACAGTCATCATCTCCACCACCACAATCACCCTACCATCACCAATGTCACCAATATCACCATCACTGCCAATGCCACCTTTTACTAAGGACTTTTGGGTGTCTTATATATATTCTTATTTCATTTAATATAGGATAGTCATATGAGGCAGGTACTATGGTTAGCCCCATTTTATAGCTCAGGTAAATGAGGATTAGTAATTTTTTTTCAATTGCTCAATTGCCATATCTAATGACTAATAGAATTCTGAATTTAAATCCAAGAATTCTGATGTCAAAGCTCAAGAATCTAACGAGCATAAAAACTACGTCTAAGTGATATTAGTCTAATTAGAAAATGTCTACTCTCTCTTTCTCCATGTTAGCAAAAATAAAACAACAGTAGCAACAAAAGAGTGTTCTTCTTGTTTCACTACATTTGGGAGGTCGTGGAAAAATAGAGAGTTTGGAACCAGAAGACTTTTTTTTTTTTTCTGTTCTAGCTTCACTGCCAATTGACTGTGTGACCTTACAGAAATCTGTTAACCTCTCTGAGGTATAGCTGTAAAACTGAGACAATAATGCTGGATTGTCTTAACCAGTACTGGTAAGAAAGATCAAAAAGTATATGTGACATCATGGTGTGAACTATAATACCTGTAGAGTTATAAATTACTATTATTTCTGCTTGATTTTTCTCTCTCTGAAAAGCTAGCTTCCCCCTTACATCACAAAGACTTAGATTTTCGTCTCTAGTCTGTGGCTGAAGAGATATTTATCATATTTACTACAAAAGCTTATCATAAATATTTCAAGTTACCTGCCTTTTAATAACAGAATAATTACCATTTTCATCTTCATGTCTAGAAAAGTTGTCTTTGATTGGTCAAGGACCCATGAAGGAGAAGGGCATCAGGGAACTTTGCAAATATTCCTGATTCATTGGGAGGACAGGTGATGAGGGAGAAGTGAAAGCGTCTATTGTTCATTCTAAAGAATTATTTCTAAAGGGAGGTTTTCTGCTTCTTGGGCTGCCAGCTCTTCAATTATTCAGGCCACAAATTGTCAATCCTTTTATTTCATCCAGAAAGAAAACAAAGAAAAGATCTTGGAATACCACAGGACTACTTCTCATTGGGAGTTGAAAGGGATAGACAGAATGACTAAGGTTTTAAGGAAGCTAGACCTCAGGAGATATCCTGCCGCATGGGTATTCACAAAAGACTAGAGAGGATCCATTTGATATGTGACATCGGCTTTTCTGAAAAGCTGCTGTGCTATTCACGCCCTCTTAACCTACTTGTAGAACTTCACTGGGGATAAACCACTGTTCCGGACCTTGGAGAAGAATACATGCAATTCTACAGAAACTCGTCCTATCTCTTTGACATAGAACTGCTAATTCTCAAAGCACAGGACATTTTCAAAAGTAGAAATGACTCCCTTCTCTGGATACAGCCTCATTTTTAATTTTTTTTAAGGCAGTGAGTCATGGGATACTAAGATATGAGAAGCAGTCGAAAGGTGTTTATAGTTTCTTTATTCAACACTCTCCTGAGCAGTGCTCACCGTTTTCCTGCATTCAACTGATGATTCTGGCAAAGAGGAATTTGTTTCAAACATGGGAGTGGTACTAGGTCCCGGCCTGCCTTAACCTACTTGTACCAATGGGTGAACATTGAAGAGTTTGCCTGTAAGACTCAGCCAAATGCCACAGGTTCAAATAAGCCACTACTTACAAAAGGGAACATGTTCTCATCTTTTTTCCCCCCCACATGGAGCAGAAATGAGGTGCCATGGAAATCTCTATTCATAATCCTTTTACCTTTTTGAACACTAAGAGATAGATTTCTCTATATATTCTAATTGAAACGGGCAAATCTAATTTCTGGCACAGAGAGGATATTCATAGGCATGCTGCAAACTTTGCCTGTTATCTTTCCTTATTGAAAAGTGTATGATTTATCTTCTGGGCAGTGGCAACCCATATCTTAATATGAGTTATATAGGAAAAATAGCCCATAGTCACTGAATATAAATTATTTCCATTTTCCCCAAAAATAAAGAGAAAAAAAAGTAATATGTCTTGCAAGAGTAGGTCCAACATTATGTTCTCAAAGGGGAACTTAACTCAATTTCCTGTAATATCCCTCCAATAAATTCCAGTTCCCAGGGGCCTTTGGTGGTGGTTAAATCTGGTACTCCATCACCTCTGTACAAAGAACCCCCCTCTTTAGAGAGTCAGGAGCTTTTCTTTATTTTGCCTGATTGTTTAAACTAACCACTTATTTCAGCTACCTGAATCGATACCTTTGAAGAAAGTTGCAGTCTTGTGTTACTCTTGGGTTTATTTTCAAGGTACTGCTATAAGTTTTAAAATAAGGGACAGAATCTGTGGCTTTTAGAAACAACATGTATTATGATCTAGTTAAAGTTAGAGGAGAGCTATTCTCAAGGCCCTTGATTGATAAAAGTCACTGGCTCAGAGAGCAATGCTTATGTTCCCAATAGTGGTGGTCATCGATGTGAGTAAAACATAACCTGGTTTGTTTTTTTTTTTCCTTGTTGCTTATGGCTCCCTCTTCTGTTATCATGAGCTAAATCATTCCACAAGCACCTCAAACATCTGCAGTAAAGTTTCTGCTCATCCTCATCTCTGGATACTTTATTAACATGTATGGTTTTCCATAGTACTTTTTTTCTGTTCCTAAATACCTCCTTTTACTGTTGTATTTATTGTTTTTGCAAATGTGTAATCTCTCTGCCTAGACTGTAAACTTCCTGGGGGTCGGAAGGATGCCATATGCAGTTTAATGCTCCCTGTAGGGCCTAACAGGTTGCTTGACACTGAATGGGTCCTTTAAAATAATGACTGAATAAACATTTTGAGAATGTGGTAGCAGATGATGAAACTAATTAGTCAAAGCAAGAGCTTGTAGGCCCCTTGTGGACAGGGAGTCGACATGTTCCCAAGGCATTGGAAGACAGAGGAACCGAGGTGAATACAGAGTGAGGTCTTGGGAACCAGATTTGGTTGTAAAGCAGAAAGCATCAGTGCTTCTGCATTCACTACATTATTTCTCATGTCCTGGCTTGAATGTCTAACACAAAGTTGAACAAATGTCGAACATCATTTTGGGTGGGGCTTGGTCCCTGACGCAGCACAATCCTGGCTTCCCCACTGTGAGAGGGGTGTTGTCTCCTGAAGACTTTAATAATGTGAAGCTGGCATTTTTCTCCCACCAAGAACACACATAGGGGTAGAAATTCCATTTCCAAAAGCAAAACTGAGTGATATTAGAAGAATATTGGGTTCTGGAACACTAAAAATGAGAAATGTTTATTAAACCTCAGTTTGCTTCATAAATGACATAGAGAAGGTACTCAGTATATATATTTGTGAAGTGATAAATATAGCACCAGGATTTATTTGGAGTTTTTTAAACCCAGAGCTTGAAGAAAGACGTTACTCCCAGTTGTGGTGTGTGTATATTTATGTGCCTGTAAGTAAGTGTCACCCAGCCTCACTAGACCCTGAGAACAAATGATGTTTTACAGCAGTTAAACAGAATTTGAGCTAGGTCAAATTCGCACTATTCAGAGTGAAGCACAGCACCTCTCACAGCCTCCTCATGATTCTCTCCTCTCTCTTCCTTTCATTCTCCAGAGAGCCTGGAGCATGCGTGCCCTATCCCCTACTGATTCCTGACCACACTGAAGTGGCTGTCCCCTTCTGAGGGCACACCAAGCTTTGGCTTTGCTGCTGTCATCCCCGTGCTTTCACTGTGTGAATTCTCTTCTTCTCATCTCATTCAGAGATGAACTTGCTGAGCCCAAAGCTGCACTCTCATTTTTCCTTTTCCGAGCTATGACCTCCTTTCCCAGTTGATACCCTAGTCTACCCGTGCTTTTACTCCTTGAGTACCGAGACCAGTAAATAGAAGCAAATCAACTGCAAGAGAGAGACAACAGCTCTCTCTCCTCAGAGGAAAACCTTGTCAGCTGTCCCAGGTCAGGTGTGGTGGCTCCCCAAGATACCCCTGAGTCTAAGTGTGTCTTTAATTGACTATCCTTGTCCTGGAATATTGTAAAGAGATATTTGATCCTCCCTTAAAGCTTGTATGGAAGAGTATATGATCATGGCAAAAATAGTCTATCATTCCGTGGACTTGAATGATGAGGCCATATCTCAAGGTCTGCCATCTCACGAAGGCTTGATTATGCTCCTTAAAACTTCAGCTCACCCCCACGCTCCATAAGCTGTTTTATTTCTAAATCGTTCTCCCATATTTTTTATCACTATGTAGTAAATAATGTACCTAATTATTATGTATGCTATTTACCTGTCTTCCTTTGTTAGAATATAAGCTGTGCAAGGGGAAGACTTTTTTTTTAGTCTAAGAAAGGTAATATATTCTTTCTTTCTTTGGGATGTATGCTTTATTTTTCCCCCACATCTTTCATTTCTTGAAGGTTTTAGTCTTAATTCCAGTATAGGTATCATACAGTGTTGTGTTAGTTTCAGGCGTACAATATGGTGATTCAACAGTTCTGTACCTGACTCAGGGCTCATCATAAGTGTGGCCTTAATCTCCATCACCTATTTCCCTCATCCTCTCACCCACCTCCCCTCTGGTAACCATCAGTTTGTTTTCTGTAATTAAGAGTCTGTTTCTTAGTTTCTCTCTCTCTTTTCCCCTCTTTGTTCATTTTTTTTTGTTTCTTAAGTTGCACATAGGAGTGAAATCATATGGCATTTGTTTTTCTCTGACTTATTTTGCTTAGCATGATACCCTCTAGCTCCATCCACATTGTTGGAAATAGCAAGATTTCATTCTTTTAATGACTGACTAATATTTGATTGTGTGTGTGTACGTGTGTGTGCGTGTGTGTGTGTGTGTGTGTGTGTGTGTGTGTGTGTGTGTATTTACTCATTCATCTATCAATGAATACTTGGGCTACTCCCATAATTTAGCTATCATAAATAATGCTGCAGTAAACATTGGGATGCATATATCCTTTCAAATTAGTGTTTTCATATTTTTTGGGTAAATATTCAGTAGTCAAATACTAGGTCATTGGAGAGTTCTATTTTTAAATTTTGAGGAAAGTTCATACTGTTTTCCACAGTAGCTACACCAATTTGCATTCTCACCAACAGTGAGGTTTCTTTTTCTCCACATTTTCATCACTTGTTTCTTGCTTTTTTTTCTTTTTTGTCTTTGCTTATTTGCTTTAGGTTTTTGTTTGTTTTGTTTTGTTTTGTTTTGTTTTGCCATTCTGACAGGTGTGAGCAGATATCCCATTGTGGTTTGGTTTGTATTTGCCTGATGATGAGTGACACAGAGCACCTTTTCACAGATCTGTTGGTTGTCTGGATGTTTTCTTTTTTTCTTTTTTTTAATTTAATTTAATTTTTTCAGAGTTCCAAGATTCATTGCCCATGCCCCACACCCAGTGTTCCACGCAATAGGTGCCCTCAGTGCCCACCACCAGGCTCTCCCATCCCCCCACCCCCTCCCTCCAAGTCCCTCAGTTTGTTTCTGTGTCCAAAGTCCCTCATGTTTCGTTTCTCTCCCTGGATTACCCTACTTCCCATTTACCTTTCTTCTCCTACTATCCTCTATATTACTCCTTATGCAGCACATGTCTGGATGTTTTCTTAGGAGAAATGTCTGTTCATACTTACTGCCATTTTTAATTGGATTATTTATTTTTGGTGTTGAATTGTGTAAATTCTTTATATATTATAGTTCTTAATATATTTTGGATACTAATTCTTTACCAGATATGTCATTTGCAAATACTTCTCCCATTTAGTAAGTTGCCTTTTAGTTTTGTTGATTGTTTCCTTTGATGTGCAGAAGCTTTTTATTTTCCTAGAGTCCCAATAGTTTATTTTTGCTTTTGTTTCACTTGCCTCAGGAGACGTATCTGGAAAAATGTTGCTACAGCCAATGCCAGGGAAATCACTGTTTGTGCTCTCTTCTAGGAGTTTTATGGTTTCAGGTCTCACAGTTCAGGCTTTAATCCATTTTGAGTTTATTTTTGTGTAAGGTGTCAGAAAATAGTCCACTTTCATTCTTCTGCATGTAGCTGTCCAGTTTTCCTGAAACCATTTGTTAAAAAGATTACTTCCCATTGCATACCCTCGCTTCTTTTGTGGAGATTAATTGACCATATAATCATGAGTTCTCTTCTGGGCTTTCTATCCTGCTCCATTGACCTATGTGACTATTTTTATACCAATTCCACACTATTTTCATTACTACAGCTTTGTGGCATTACTTGAAATCTAAAATTGTGATACCTCCAGCTTTGTTTTTCTTTTTCACGATTGCTATGGCAGGAAGGACTTTTATTTTCTTTATTTCTTAACATATTCCAAGCATACTTTGCAATACTACTAATATGCATCTGTTGAGTGAACAAATAAGTGAATGGTTTTGATTTACATAGTCTTCTTTGTGTCTCCTCGGGGACAATCACCTTATTTTTTAAGAAGACAGTATCAGTGGCAACTCTGCTCTGGGCCCTAGGTGTGGCCTCCAAACCTCTGGGCCCAAACATAACTCTGAATCCTTCAGTGATCAGTTCCTTTTCAGTGTGCCCCATCCACTCCCAACCTGTCCGATAGATCTCTGAATGTCTGAACCGCCATTGTGGAAGTAGGTTGAGTTTTCTTCCCATCTGCACCACTCCCACAAGAACATTCCACCGCTGCTACAGCAAGCAATATATTAGAGCAGGAATTTTGGAAGGAAGAAGGTAGCTAAATGCCTGTAACACTGAGCTGTGTTTCCTTTAATAAAGAAAAACAGCCATAATGAGAACTTTGGAATATCTGTTTCAAAGGATGACTCCATAGATGTGTATGGGAAAAATCTTATCTCTTTCATAACTCTCTCCTTTGGCTCATAACCCAGCAATTTTCACCCTTATGAACCTATTACAAAGAACATCAATGTCTGTCTGATAGGATGGGCCATTCAGGATTTGAAAAGAATACATGAGAATTTGGACCAAACATAAGACAAAAGAGTGTTAGAAAATGGTCCAAGCATCACAAAGAGCTGTTGTGTGACATGTTTGGGATCATGTAATAAGAGAGGAGGAAACAGATGGTCAGTGGTGAAAGAACTGGCCCATGAAATGGAAGGAAATCCAAGAAGGTGTGATATCTCAGAAACGAAGTGGGAAAAATTGTTTCATGTAGAAGGAAGACCTATGAGGTCAAATGCAACTGGGACATCTGATAGTCTCAGGCCTATAGCCAGGGAACTGGTGGGACAGAAATCTTTTGAGATCTTTGGAGCATAATCCCAGAAATTAGACTAAAAATGCCTAATTGGTCTAAGTAAAGAAAGAATAGTAGACTAATCGGATATTTAAAACAGTTTTAGTAGCTTTGCTATAAAACAAAGCTGAAAATGAGTAGGGTTCCAGCAAGATTTATCTTAAAATTTCTTTAAAGACAGGGGCACCTGGGTGGTAGTTAAGCATCTGTCTTCGACCCAGGTCATGATCCCAGGGTCCTGGGATTGAATTCCATGTTGGGCTCCCTGCTTAGTAGGAAACCTGTTTCTCCCTCTCCCTCTGTCCTTTCTCAATGCTCACAATCTTGCTCTCTCTCTCTCTCGAATAAATCAATAAAATCTTTTAAAAATTTCTTTAAAAATAAAAAATAAAAAGGCAGAAAAAAAAGACAAAAGATAACACAAAATATTCGTATGAAGGAAGAATTGAGCTAGAAGAAAAAAAATATATTTATATATATTTAAAGAAGATGGGATAATCACATATGCAGTGTCTGAGTGGGGAAAGCAGACAACATAGGGACACATCGTTCTTGCAGTAAGAGGGAAAGCAGAGTACGTGGATACAAGGTGTAAGTTTGGTAGAGAAAAGATGAAATAGTCCTTTTTAGATGGATTCAATTTTCTCAGGGAAGTAAAAGTTCATGCTGAAAAAAATTCATGCCCAAAGTAAAGACGGGTGGGCTTATTGACAGCTCAAAAACAAAGGAAGCTGAGAAATAGCTATTTGGTAATGTATATTCAGTAGAAAAATGTAAAGGTCACTGGAATAAGTAGTTCCCAAACTTAGACAAACATACATCACCTGGAGAGCAGGCTACAAAGATTCTTGAGCCCAATTCATACTTCATGAATTATATGTATAATTATGGGACATAGGTCCTAAAAATATTCACTTTAAGAAAAGGTTATTCCCAAACCATTGTGATGATATAGATATGGATATAGATATGGAGACTGCTGTTATTGTAACATTGTAACCCCTCCCTCAGGAATACTAGAGAGGCACCTTTACAATGAAAAGAAATAAATTCCCCATTACGGGAAATGACCGCTTTTTTATTCTGAACTCTGCAAGACTTGTGTTTGGATATTTTTTGTGGCCCTCAGCCTTGATTCACAGTATTTTCAGTTATATATATTTTTTCCTCAGTATTAGAGAAAGTTTCACTTGAGTCATTTTAATGTTAACTCAGGGACTGGACATAGAAAAAACTTGATACATGGGATGTTTTTTGGGGCGATTAATCTATGCCTGAGAACATAAGGAAAGGTGGGCTCAGAGAGTCTAGGTACTTCATCCACTTCATGTAACTGATGTAGAACAATAACTGGAATCCAAAATCCCTGATTCAACCTCCCTGGGTGAATTCCAAGAGGTCTAAAGCATGGAAAATGTAACTCATATAGGACCAGGATTACTGAAAACAACTAAAACATTCAGAGAAAATTCTTTTCCATTCAGTGAAACTAAGATGTAATGAGTTTTAAGTATTATGGATCTATTCGGTGAAGAGGCACTTTATACTGGCTCTCAAGGCACTGACGCATACTTTAAAAATAAATTTTCATTACTTATCTCTTTCTCAGAACGTCTTCTCATCAAATTTTCCTGATCATCTCCTGCTCATCACTTGGCTTGCCAGGCACGGTCATGTGATGATTTAGACTGCCATGCTCTCATTAGTGCCAACAAGAGATAGGTAAATAAAGATCTTTCATTGACCTGTGAATCTGACTTTTAAACTGACCTTGAACACTGTCATGCTAGATCGTCAGCCTCTCTTAATGTGAGGATTCACACTTTCTGGCTGCTGGTCCTTCAACTACAACTTACTTTTATCCTGTTTTGTGATCATAAGCATCTACATCGGGGCAAAATTTACAAACGAGCAGGAAGAAGAATTCTATCATCTAGTCATTTGATGCCTTTTACTCTGAAATGTGTTTTTCTGTAATTTCTATAGGGCTAATTAAATGCCTTCATATTCATTAGCTCTACAGTGAGAACAGTAAAAGAAGTGCCGAGTTTGCATTAAGGAGAACTTTGTTTAAACGCAGACTCCTCCGTCTGCTCATTGTATGATCTTGATCAGATTATTTTGTAGTCAACATTTGGGTTCCTGACCTGGAGATGAGCATGTTGAGACAACTCAGGCAGACAATTGAGAAGAAAGTCCCTAAGAATAGCTAGTACAAAGTAGTCATTAATAAATACATACGAGTTGGACTCGGGTTTATCTCTTCACATCTCCATTCTGTTTTATTTAAATGTTCATGTTTTAGGGCGACGCCCTAAGTACATCATCACTTATCTTAATATATTTGACAGGTCAAGTTAAATAGAGACCCATAACGAATGACTTTGGGAAGCTTCTTCCACGTATCTAGTCGAAACTGCCTGTTATTGTGATTTTCTTTTTCTTTTCTTTTCTACATTTCTTTTGTCTAAAGATCCTCAGACTTTATTCATCTTGTAGCTAAAATTTGTGCTCCTTCCTCAACTGCTCTATATTCCCCCAGCCACCAGCTCCTGACAAGCACTTTCTCTTTTCTGTTTCCAGGAGTTCGGTTTTTTATTTAAATTCCACATGTAAGTGATACCAAGCAGTATTTGTCTTTCCTTCTCTGGCTTACTTCACTCAGCATAATGCCCAAACATTCCACTCAGGTTGTTGCAAACAGCAGGATTTGCTTCTTACTCTTGGCTGAATACTTTTCCATTGTATATATATACTGCTTCTTCTTTTTTTTTTTTTTATCTACTCAGCTGCTGATGGACACTTGGGTTGTTTCCATATCTTGGCCATTGTGAATCACTGTGTATCACTATTTAAAGTTCACAAAGATAACTATTTTTTTTCCTTTTTTAGATTTTATTTATTTATTTAACAGAGAGAAACACTGCTAGGGAGGTAGCACAAGCAGGGGGAGTGAGAGAGGGAGAAGCAGGCTTCCCACTGAGCAGGGAGCCGGATTTAGGGCTCAATCCCAGGACCCTGAGATCATGACCTGACCTGAAGGCAGATGCTTAACAACTGAGCCACCCAGGTGCCCCTCAAAGATCCCTAATCTTACATATTATTCCAGCCTTAGGGATAGGAATTCTTGACCCAAATTGAGCATAACCTACCCCAAACAAAGATCTAGTAAGCCACAGAAGCAACTCTGACAGACTGTAAACTTTTGGAATCCAAACTTCATCTTCGTGCTAAAGAGGCTGCCTTGATGTTGCATAGGGGTATGTTTAACGAGGCACCTGCAGAGCCATCACTGTAAGAACCCAGTCCTTGATTGAACCAGTTCCATTCTTCAAGAATCAAAATATAGGCTGGTGGTGGGGAAGAGTTAGCCTCTCACAGAAAATTACAGTGTTTAACTCAATCTTAAGGTAGCCCAGGAAGCTGAACATTTGTTATGTGAGAAAGAAATCTACCATTCTTCTAATTGTCTCACCTCTGCCAGTCTACTCACAGCAATCAGCATTACCTTGGATTACCAGGATAAGATAAATACAAAAGAGGGCTTGACATTTTAGCAATCCTTTAGATGTATAGGAATGGGTTGTCAGAATTAAGTGAGCACCAGCTCTTTCTGCCCATGGGTCCTGTCCCTGTGCTTTAATAAAATCACATTTCTGCACCGAAAAAAAAAAAAAAATAAAGTGCACGTTTTATGATACTACATTCAAAATAAAACATGGCTCCAAATAACACAAAATCACTTTGTCATTATGGTTTGTTTAATCATAACAATACTATTACCACAGTTTCCTTCTCTTATATAAAAGATGGCATTATACTCTTTTGCCTAATGAAACAGACCCTAGTCCCACCACACATACTCACAGTTGATAATGAATCAGAACCTACCAAAAGTGGTTCTTCCTTTCGCACCTTTCCCTCCCAGAGTGAAGAGAAGTCCCAGTAAAACTTACTGTCTTGTGCTTCTTGTCAAATCAACAGATTGAGAAAGTTTCTTTAAGGAGAAGTTTCTTTAAGCCAAAAATTTCTTCTTATGCTTTAACATTTTTAGTAGAGGCATGTGGAAAACGTAAGGACCATAAGATCTCTTCCAAAATCTCTTAAAAAGAATGTCACCTCTTCTAACCCTTAGGTGGCCTCTATGTGTAGACAGTGTAAAAAGTGGCCACCTGGCATGATTAAGAAGGGGGAAGGATGGTTTCCAGAAACCAATGCATTGGTGTATGAACCTCTATAGGTTCAGTATTTGGGTGAAATGTTGACTTTCACTGCATGGTATCTTATCATATCATTACTTGGAATGAGGATGAGCTCTTGGGAGCCCATTAGATCTGGACATAGACTTATACTCTGCACTGGTGAGCTAGAGGAGCCTGAGGGTCCTCTTCTGTAAGCCATAAGTGCCACCTCTGACTATCTCACATGGTTGACATGTAGATTTAGTGAACTCACTTATATTCTCTTTTGTCTGGCTGGTACTTCCCTTCTCATCTGGGAAATGCTATTTTGTCCAGTCTGTGATTGATCTGAATACTTCCACATTCTGTCAGAGTCCTTGGCCATGATTAACTGAGTCAAGGTAGGGTCCTAACCAGGATATTTTGAACGGGAACTGAGAATGCTAACTGAGTTCTGACCCAACCCTCTCTGTATATAAAACTGTAAGATGGCAGCATGATGATGTCAGCAGCCAAGCTGGTAGTCATTTGAAGTTTGAGTCCCATTCATTCAAAAACTTTTCTGGTAACAAACAAACAAATAAAACCTATGAATAAACCAAAACCAGAACCAAAAGCACTATTGAAAGAGTTGACCACTGTCTGTTTCCCCTTGCTGACCTCACATTCTTCTTTCAACTAACTTCAGTAAGGCTTTTGCTTCCACATCTCCACTAAGTCTGTTCTTACCAAGGACACATTATCTTCCATATTGCCAGACCAAATGATTGTTGTTTGGTCTTTTAATCAGCTGATGTTATACCACGTTAGATATTGTAGATTCTCTCTTTGTCTCAGAACACTTCTTTGCATTGTAACTTTCAGGACCCTCTCCTGTTTATAGACAATACTCTTGGTCACTTTTTCTCAGCCTCTCTCCTGGTTTTTTCTTCATTTCTGCACTGCTTTAAGAGTGTCAACATTGAATCCAGGTAGTCCTAATCCTTTCTCTCTTTCCTTCTGCATACATCACTCAGATAATCTCTTTAGTCCTGGGCTTTAAACAACACTCATATGCTGATGGTTCACCAACCCAGACCCCTGAGCTCTGGCCTCTCACTAGAAGTCCAGACTCCTATACACAAATGTCCACATGTCAACTCTGTGTGGATGTCTAATATGCAACTCAAATACCTGGATATCATGCATGATCCCCCTTCCCAAAACCACCCTTTCCCTAATCTTCTCATTTCAGTAAATAATACTAAATGGCTCAAGCCAAAAGATGGAAGCACTGTCTTTGATTCAGTTTTACAAGCTCCCCCTCTCTTCTGTCTTCAGGAACCATTTCCTAAGTCCCTTCTAAATATGGTCCCACACAAGACTCATGGTCCACAACTTTCACTTCTTATCTCTGAGAGTGAAATTCAGCAAAAGGAAGCCCTCCTTCACACTTGAGCTGAACTCAGAAAGTGACTATTTCTTTAACACCTCATTCTAAAGGTAAAATCAGGGGCACACTGGACTTGTTATGAGGTGTCTCTTCAGGTGGCCCCTGGTCACAAAAAAGTCTAAAGTAACTGAACTAGCCTTCCAAAAAGAATAATTACTATATCTGGAGCTCTGAGCTGTGTGCTCTTTGAGACTGTCCTCATAATTAGATGTTCTCCACTGTGAAAAAAAGAAGCAGAAACTGAGCCATCTCTCATATACTAAACAAACCTTTACTAATATCTCATTTTATAGGTGTGGACCAAGGTCTGGGTTACAAACAAGAATAAAAGAGGTCCCTGCCTTTCACACCTTGATATTGGGAAAGTAAGACTAGTGCTTTCATTGTATCTTGCTGTACCTTGAGGGCCCAACTAACATAGAGATGAAACAGTTTCATACCAACACCTAAAATATGAATGAACACCGTGAAAAGTGGTGGTGACAGGTGGTGAGTCCACTCTGAATGTCACTGCTATGGACTGGATTGTGTCCCTCAAATTTCATATGTTGAAGTCTTAACAACCAGTGCTGAGAATGTGAGTGTATTTGGAGATGGGGTCTTTAAAGGAGTATTTTAGTAAACTGAGGTCATTATGGGGGGTCTTAATATGACTGGTGTCCTTGAAGAGGTGATTATGACACAGACAAACAGATGGAAGACCATGTGAAGACACAAGAAGAAGAGAGACCTCTATATGCCAAAGAGAGAAGCCTCAGAATAAACTAAAACTGCTGATGCCTTGATCTTGGTTATGTAGCTTCCAGAAATCTGGGAAAATAAATTCCTGTTATTTAAGCCACCCCATCTGTAGTTCTTTGTTTTGGCAACCCTAGAAAACTAATATAGTCACTGAGGTAGATGTCATATGCTCCAGAATTCTATGGACCACTGTACTACGGAGGAGTGGCCCCCAATCCATCCCAGGCCTCGAAGACCTGGCAGAATAGAGGAAGCCTAGATGGAAGAGAGGAGAGTCTACCACAAAAGAAATGCCCTGTCTACTGTATAATCCTCCTCCTCACACAAGAGTTCTGGAAAGAAGTCTAGGCAGGGACCCAAAGGACTGGGTTTGAGGATGAGAGTTGGTAGCCCATGGTCAATGTCAGGGACCTTGATGTGTCTAAGCTTTAGTTATCCCATTGGCAAAATGGAATTAACCATTTGGGCCTCATAGAATAACTCAAAGGGGATAATGGGTGGAAAATTACTTTGCTAACTCTGGCATGCTCTACCCATGTGAGAGGTTACTTTTGTTCTTTTTACTCCTATTTTCATTTAACAAAATCTAACCAGTGGCCCAGGACAAATGCATTCAGCTACACTGATGAATGCCACCTGCCTCTGTGATTGCCTCCTTCATTTGTTTCTATTTCAAACACCCTGTGAGCAGAGTAATTGAGTTTGAATTGCTTGGAGGATCCTCCCCCTGTCACGGCTCCATGAAAGTAGAAGCTCACAGTGTCTAATGATTTATTATTTCACCTCCTAAGTGTATTTGGTGCATGTGCCCAACACAGTAGCTACATAAGGGGAGCACACACACGCCGTCACTTCCAATACAGACATGAATAAATCCAGGCTGGCCCTTCTGCCTCGATCGTTTATGGAAGCAGCTCTTTCATCCTCTGAAACAGAAATGTTCTTATCTTACAGCCTCTCTCATGAGACCTGTGTTTAAATTAACTCAGTGTCCTCGAGTGCCCTGGCTTCCACTCAACCCTCAAGGTTTTCACGACTCTAGGAGGAGAGAAGGACTGTGATTTTACAAGTGCTGAGGTAGTCGTATGAATTGGAGTCCATGTATAAATAAAAACAGCTCACATGTTAGATTATATGTTAAGCATTTTACAAGTGTAGCATTTTTAAGACTCACACAACTGAATGCGGTAAGAATTATTATTGTCTCTTTGAACAGGTACAGTGGTTTTTAAACCATGACTGTGAATTTTTACTCTCCTTCCCTCCTGAGGTGGGTTCTATATCTCCTTCCCTTAAATATGGGAAAATTGGGGCTGTTGGCCAATAAACAACTGAAATGATGCTCACTGGCTGCAGAAGCTTGGCCATCAAGACCACACAGTATCCACCTTGATTGTTGCAAATCTCACTCTTGGACTCCAGAATCCCCATATGAGATATCTGACCATTCTGAGGCCACCATGCTGGAGAGTTCATGCCTTCCGTTTGGCCCAGAGTTCTGTAAGAACCCAGCCTCCCAGGGGCACCTGGGTGGCTCAGTTGGTTAAGCGACTGCCTTTGGCTCAGGTCATGATCCCGGAGACGTGGGATCGAGTCCTGCATTGGGCTCCCTGCTCAGCTGGAAGCCTGCTTCTCCCTCTCTCACTCTCTCTCCTGCTTGTGTTCCCTCTCTGGCTGTGTTTCTGTCAAATAAAAAAAAAAAAAAAAGAACCCAGCCTCCTAATCATCCTTGCCAAGATGACAAACATGAGCAAACCTGTCTTGAATCCTCCAGACCAACCCATCTACCAGTGGATTATCATCAAGGGACCTCACTGACACCTTGTAGAATAGAAGAATCACTCAGCTAATAACCTACTCAAATTTATGAACCACAAAATTATATAAGATATTAAAACAAATGTTGATTTTAGACAATCTTGGGACAGTTTGCACATGGCACTAAAGAACCTAAATACTAGTTGAAGAAACTGAGGCAAAGAAGTGAAGAACTTTCCAAGGTCACTTTGGTGATGCTGTGGATCTGGGACTGAGCTCCAGAGAGTGTGACTCTAGAGTCTGACTTCGTAATTATACTGCCTTTTCCTAGAAAATCCATAATGATATAATAATTATATTCTGAATAAGACGAGGAGAAGAAGTGGAATTCTGCTCAACAAAAGAAGTGTCTTCTAACAGAGCTGCCAGTGGTAAAGCCAGGTCAGCTTCGGCATTTAGAGAAATAGCTTTTACACTTATCATCAAACAAGTGACCTCAAGACTGAATTCTCCAACCTCTTACAGCTGTGTGACCCTGAGCCAGGAACTCCACTCTAAAACTTCACCTTCTTGCTTGTAAAAAGGAAAGATAATAACTATGAAGTTCAAATGAAATCAGACCTTACCGAGATTACACACTCAATTTTAAATGCTGTGGAAATCCTCAGAGACAATTTCTCCCCTTCGGCAATGTTATACATCTTGGCAGTGCTTGAGACACTTGACAACAGGTGAAGAAAAGCTTCTTTGTTATGACTGATGCATTTCTATTGAAAACTACTAGGTAAAGAACAGAGATTCTGCTAAATATCTATAGTGCACAGGACAATACCCACTCTGACCCTCCCCCCTCCCCTCAAAATTACCTAGTCTGAAATGTCAATAGAGCTGTTGTTAAAAATGTTCAGCGTCACTAGCTATCAGGGAAATTCAAGTCAAAACCACTCTAAGATACCACCTTACACCAGTCAGAATGGTCAAAATTAACAAGACAGAAAACAACAAGTGTTGGGGAGGCTGCGGAGAAAGGGGAACCCTCTTACACTGTTGGTGGGAATGTAAACTGGTGCAGCTGCTTTGGAAAACAGTGTGGAGATTCCTTAAAAAATTAAAGATAGAGCTACCCTATGACCCTGCAATTGCACTACTGGGCATTTACCCCAAAGATATGGATGTAGTGAAAAGAAGGGCCATATGCACCCCAATGTTCATCACAGCAATGGCCACAATCGCCAAACTGTG